>JASDQU011443111.1:0-10359 GCA_032191745.1 Picea mariana | reverse complement strand
TGCTCCTATTAGCCATTAAATTTTGTTGTACATGTATAATTAATTATATAGTTATAAATATATATGTTCCCATGCATAAAGAAATGATAGGACTAATTGTTATGTTCCTATTGACCATTGGATTATATCAAATTGTCATTTAAATATGTACAACACCACAAAGAATAGATAGAAAGAACAATAGTTCGATTAAAAATTTTATTACTACAAAAACATAGTGATGAGCTCAAATTATCTTGCAAAATCAACCCTTGTATTCAATCAATCACTGTTCAAAATATTACAGTTGGAGTATCATAGACCAAAGACTGCATAGTCACTTGTATTGTAAACAGAATTCTAGGAAGTACACATAGAATGTGTATGTAACTGAAATAATGCGTGCATATATCAGAACTTGAATAACATACACAAGAAATGTTTCATTTATCCTATTTTTCTTGATTTGAATAAACTATAAAAGGAGAGAAGACGAGGGTTTAGTAAACAATTCTAGCATTTTAATGGAAATCAAATATTAAGAATAAGTTAAGGACAATACTTAGATTGAGTCCGATGAAGAACTAGATCACCACTTGTTGTTGTGCAACAATCTTTCCACGATCCAGGAGGACAAGAAGTGGACCCAAAATTGAATGATGGTTACCCTCGCAAAATAAAAAGGCCCCCATCATTAATTTCATGTAACTGTGCATAAATATTCACTTATAAAACATAGAAAGTGAAAGTAAATAACTAGCATCGAAATAGACTCTGCATAGATTAAGAGAACATAAAGCATGCATTAATATTTATCCAACCCTGTGTCAAGTACCATTAAATGGAAGGAATTCGACGATGGAAAAATTTAGCGTTTTAAACAGAGACTGCCATTCTTTTCCCGAAATCACACAGTGAAATTCCCGACTCAGATAACGATCACAGTGAGGAAGTATTAAATCTATAATCATTCATAAGATGTGCATAGGATGTGACCTATATTTTGTTCACAATGATTCACTATAGTTAAATAGCATTATAGTAAGAACCAAATCCCTCCTAGCAGAGAAATCGTTTTATAAGTAGAGGGTACAAGCAAGTGTCGCTTCAAACGATCAAAACCTTGTTTATATTGCTAATTATATGCATGAAAAATAAATACAAAAATATTTCACAGAGGGTAAATTCATGAATTCCCACAGAGGATGAATGTGAATATATATGTATTTACATAGAGCATCAATCCATGAATTTATACAGAGGATTAATACTACTACATATAATTACACAGAGCGTAATTACGAATCCCCACAGAGGGTTAAAATTGTTATTTTCATACACAGAGCATAAGTTACAAGTTCCCATAGAGTGGTAATATAATTAAACAAAGCATAATTATGAATCCCCACAGAGGGTTAATGTTGGTTTTTACATACATAGAGTTTAAATTACGAATTCCTATAGGGTGTTAATAAAATTACACAGGGAAAACTTAGGAATTCCCATAAAGGGTTATTACTGCATTTTATAATTATACAGAGGCTAAATTTCAGAATCCTCACAGAGGGTTAATATTTCCACATAAACATAGAGTGAAAATCACAAAAATCTCCTACATATTACCAACAACAGACAAGTATGAAAACACCAACCTACGTAGCAAGTGTGGGATCTCCGGACGAATCCTAGAGAGTAAGAATAAATAGTAATACAACTATGAGTAAAATAAAAACACAGAGGGTTTAACATTAAAATGATACGGGCCATGGTCCAACTAGGAAATACCCTTGAGTATAGGTTATAATCCTAACAATCAACAAAAAATGGAAACACATTAACTCTCCAAACCCAAAACCATAAATCCGGTGGAAACCCTAGGTAGAAAATACATACAGGGCGCAACTGTCAACTCTCAAACATAGAGACGAAACCACGAGTCTTCTTACTATGAGATCAACTAATTAATTTTCATCAAATAGAGAGTGGAACATGAAATACTTCACATAGAGGGCTTAAACAACAATTTTTTTACTCACCTTGGTGCATAGAGAACCTCGAGAATGCGTTATTGTTTTCTTCATCGCGCACCAGAAACAAACCACACCAAAGCACATCGGTTGCGTTTCAACGTAGAGACAAAAAATTAAGTTACATGAACAAAGAGTCGAACCTCACCAAAGCGCATTGGTCATGTTGAAAACGCAGAGAAAAAACTTGTTACAGGACCAAAGGGGGAAAACAATGAATGAATATTACCTAGAGGGCCTCGTAGAGGAGTAAATGCAAGAGGTACGCACCACCCATATGCCATGTGAAGTTGAGGAGATGGAGAGCCCGCATTGGGCATGGTTTCCTAAGTTTCATTGTTACATCCCCAAAAATAAAGTATTTTTGAAATTCAAATTTGTTAGAAAATTATTTTGTTTTTAGTAAATTCAAATTTGGAAAAATTTTTCCATTTATGGAAATTTTGAATTTCAAATTTCATAAATTGTAATTATTGATTTATGACTGTTGGGAAGAGACCTGATTTGACCCAACTAACTACTTGACTGTGACACTTGTATGATACAAAATATTCTATAATTAATTGAAGGAGGACAAATGGAACAACCATGTTGAAATTAGTTGACCATGACTCCATGAGTGGGGACCATGTTGGAACTACCTCATGGATGATTGTTACAAGTGGAAAATCAGGAATTTGGCCATTGGAAGCCCCTAAAAATCATGGATTTAGAAATCTTCGAAAATTCCCAAGGGAGGGAAAATACCTAGGCAAGATTTAACTTGGATATATAGCATATGTGAGGAGGTAGGACACTGTCGAGTATGCTAGAGAAAATTTGGTATTTTCTTGTTGTTATGAACACTACTTGCTGAGTGTGAGGCAAGAAGAAGATTGTTGAAGTGGGAAGGCATTTTCTGAGGAGGAAATTCTAAGTTAGCCCTCATGGATTCATGGTGAGGATAGGGGGTGAACAAGAAAAGTGGTTTGAGTGCATTGTTCTAAGGTTGGGAGGAACGTAGTTTCTCCTTTTGTTATCCCAACATTTATCCAGATACGCTACTCTACTTTCCTCTTATCGTATGTGCCATTGAAATTATTGTATACGTTTTCTATTCTAGATTATTACCCTATAGTCATGCATGTTAGATGAAATTATAGAATTGCTATAGATTTCTAGTGGAAATAATTCCATTGATTAAAGAATACACCTACAGTATAACAAAAAGCTCCTGTTATAGGAACAATGTTATTTATTTTTTATGATTAGACTAATAAAATGCTTGAGTAATATGTCTGTGGTAGGAACAACATGTAAATAGTAAATTGCATGGCAAAGCTAGTGCGAATGATATTAATCATGGAAAGACAGGGTCATCTTGTATAAAGGAATAAAGTAATCACATAGAAACACATACGAATTCTAGAAGTCTTCGATCTGTTATAAGTTCATACGCAGACAAACTTATTTCAATTTTTTATTGTTTCCATCTGGTACAGCCAAAAACCCCAAATCGGGACGAAATCCTACAAGTATAGGAATTTCACAAAATAATTATGTAACTGATTAACAAGTCAAATTACGAATGGATGGAATGAGACTCAGGTTAAAAACCTACCAATGCTAATTTTATACCTAGAATAAGTTTGCCTGTATATATTTAGAAACTACTTTTTAATGATGAGTGAAACTTGGAAGTTATGAATACATCAACATACTTCTAGTAGTAATCAAGCCCTTAGGCGCACATATTACTGTACTAGGTTTACTACTATACTACCATGCGTGGAAAATCATACTAGGAACGACTGCATAACTAGTAATAGGAAGAATTCTGGAAAAATAAATAGAATAACCCAACAAACTAATTCAAGCTCTGTAATACAAAACCAGTTTCGGAAATATAAAGGAATATGATAAACCCCAAAAAAACTTGTTTACTTTTCATAAATATCCACAGCTGAATAAACTCATTATATGATGATTGTATTACTTCAAAAAGAATGGTTGTCTAGATATTACAAAAAACCATGATATAACATAGGTGGGACTCAATTTCACTACTCTAGTAATTTTCAACTTCACACAGAAACAAGAAAAGGAATGGTCGGGGATTAAACCCTTTTAAAATTATATTACAAATCCAACCAGGCACAATATTTTCATTTCTTTTTTTGTACCAAAGTATTAACATAAATTAGGGCATACCCTTAACCAACCGATACATAATTTGGGATGAAAATTCTTTAAAGTAATAAGGACAGGACATAGCCTTGGTCCTTAGTGATAGTAAAATCGAAAGGCTAAGCCTGAGGGGTACTATGCATGGAACCAGAATACCTTTCGTGCGGATGATAGGGACCGACCTCCAGAGTCTCGTGGAGTTGACCCCTCTGTAAGAAATATTCATCATTGTAATCATTAGTAAAACACATGAGAATAAAATAACAAGAAGCCACAACAAAATCGTAAATAAAGGAAACGAAATTTGAAATTAATACTTAACTCATGGATGGAGTCTGGAGCCCTACTCTTGTCACATTTCTGGTTGAGTAAATGTCCTGAGCCGAGGGGAAGTAGTCCAGGTACTCCTGATGGGTACCTCGCATCAATGGGGTCCCATCATTAGAGTGATATCAAATCATAAATCTATTTTGTCATAAAATAAATATTCAAACAGTACTAATTTATTCAACATACAAACTGTGAAAAACATGTTATACAGGTAGACCAAAGACATAGTGAAACGTTACTTGTAATAAAGAGGTTGTAGATAAATGTTTAATACATCCTGAATCGATTACCCGAGGTACCTTTAACTAGCCGTAAATATGGAGGTAACCTAGTATTGAATCCAAAGAACTCACAATAATCGCAGAACCCCGATAATGGAAAGAATCCCCTTTTGAACCTAAGCGTTATGCCGTATTTTTCTTTCTGTTGAAGAAAGTTTTGAAAACACAGAGTTCTTTACCAAAGGCACCGGGTGGGATGTAATAGCCTTTGTGAACACGGTATATGAATAAGACTTAGCTAATGGTTTATTGAACCTCATATACTCGTCTTCTGAAAAATTGAGAAACCAAAACCCACATTGTTTTATGATATATATGCAGAAAGAGTTTTCTTTCCAATTAATGTCTCACATAGTCACTCGAAGGTTTTAATATCAGGCCTTGAGTTCCACAAATAGAGGGTTGGGAGGGAAACTCACGGTATTAAGAAGTTACAAAAACCTAAGAATAGATCCATACACAAAGGATTACGGTGGAGTACCGAGACCTTCAGCAGGACTGAGAAAGAATATGATCGAATACACCACTTCCTCAAGAAGAAGAAAGGCCAAGAATCGTAGAGATAACTTAACTCAAAGATGTATAATAGGAGATACATAACATCACTTCTCTGTGATGTTTCTTTTAAATGATCCTAGTATTAAACCATTGTCTCAAGTTAAAACCCTTACCAGGAAAGACAAACTACACTGCCTGCCACCGAGAAGTGATCCAAGACACCAATCTCACTTGCTAAAGATAGTGATACACAGAACCAGATGGAGGGTCTCACAATAACACAAGAAAGTTTGTTTAACCCTAAGAGTAACCTTATGAGGCTAAGTTAATGCTAAAGGTACAGGGGTTGGTCGGGCCACATGATGGGGGAGTCGAGTGGGCATGTTTGGCTAGAGGAGGGATCAAAAGGGACCATCAAAAATCATACCTACAAGACCTTCATTAATGACTAGATGCAGATCTTTAACTCTCGTTGACAATTACACCTTCCCTCCCATGCTACACATCAAATGTGCAGTTCACTTAACTCATTTGTGACATGACTAGGTAGGATGCGTTTCTTAACTGCTACCTTACATTTGACCTCTTATTTCAGTAAGGATGTAGTTGGGATCTCGTTACTCGAACACCTGTAGGAAAGGGATGGGGTTATCCTTTACTAATCACAATTAATTCTTAAAGGAACCATGTTATTTTAACCCAACTATACAATGATGCCAAGCGTCGGTTGTTACACCACGAACTTCAATCCATGGAATATAGTCCCGATCACTTGAATTTTATACCTGGCAAGTACACTATGTTAAAATTGTAATACTTAGGCTTGTGCACGAATATAGAAATATCATGTCTAGTGAGAGGGTAGGGCTACAAGTCCTAAGTATAAAACTATAAAGATATGTTTTATGTATAGACATGAATAGGTTTAAGACCTTAGGTAATTACTAGAGTATTTCGTGAATTACTAAACTGATATGAAAGGGATGTCGAGAGAGAAGAAGAACTAAAGTTATCTCATCAAAATTATAACATAAAGGAAGAGTACTTTCCCTTTATCGTTAAACTTAAAAACGAAATGAGAGATTAATGTCGCATAAATTTTTTTATTTTTTTTATGGAAAAATTGAGGTACATTACAGTCATCCTGGAGGGTACAGGATAGTCCTCATCATTAATGAACCAAATGAGAAGTGAATTCCATAGACCTGTCATCCACCGCAAACGGTTTTCGAACCACTTCATTAATAAGTTATGTTAATAGTAGGGTAAGGTTTAATAGTGTTAGGAATAGGTTTATGTTGCAGTGATAGAACAAAACCATATTGTTATGGTATATGGTTGTTACACTACACTATAACAAAGTCTTACATTGTGATAGCATCCATATAAAATTATAAATGTTAAACGATAGATATAATTCTATGGAAAGTGTTAATGTTATATGTTAAATGATATATATATGTTATGGATAGTGTCAGTGTATAGTATCCATGTGATATATTATATGGTAAACAATATATATATATATATATATATATATATATATTGTTTTGGATAGTGTTAGTGTTAGGGAACCCATATGATAGTTTATATATATATTGATATGGATGGTGATAGTGTTATGGTATCCACATGATATTTTGTAGGGTAAACAATATATATCGTTATGGCTAGTGTTAAGGTTATGGATAGACTATATGACAGTTTATAGTCTATAGTCTATTAGGCGATGTATTTTAGATAGCATGACTTGACATACACACGATAGTTATGTTAAGGGATAGGATAGCCCTAGTCACAACTTTCTTAATTTCAAACAAGTGTATGACTCTAATCCAATAACTTTCATATTACTAGAGTAATTGTAAATATGGAAGTATTTATTTATATAGGAAGTCCTTGTTTAGGATTCTCTCCAGGTCTGATTTCTTCTTCATTATGTGCTGACATTATCACAACAGACCAACAATTTTTRTGTTTGTAAYAGTAAACATTTTTGTTAGTTTTTCTTCAACAAAAAATAAAAAMTTAATATAATTTGGCCTTTCTYTGAGGTCCAAATGTTGTAACCTTCAGTTGTGATACCATATGTAATGTACCCCAAATTTACCAAATAAAATAAAAATTGTTAGGGGACATTAAAGTTCATTGACTCTTCAACATTTGAATGTGACACAGAGATAATCCATTAGACATATCTTTATTCCTTTATTGTATTCATAGTAGAGTTATCACCATTATTGGATTAGAGTCATACACTTGTTTGAAATTAAGAAAGTTGTGACTAGAGCTATCCTATCCCTTAGCATAACTATCGTGTGTATGTCAAGTCATGCTATCTAAAATACATTGCGTAATAGACTATAGACTATAAACTGTCATATAGTCTATCCATAACCTTAACACTAGCCATAACGATATATATCATTTACCCTACAAAATATCATGTGGATACCATAACACTATCACCATCCATATCAATATATATATATATAAACTATCATATGGGTTCCCTAACACTAACACTATCCAAAACAATATAGTTTATATATATATATTGATATGGATGGTGATAGTGTTATGGTATCCACATGATATTTTGTAGGGTAAACGATATATATCGTTATGGCTAGTGTTAAGGTTATGGATAGACTATATGACAGTTTATAGTCTATAGTCTATTACGCGATGTATTTTAGATAGCATGACTTGACATACACACGATAGTTATGCTAAGGGATAGGATAGCCCTAGTCACAACTTTCTTAATTTCAAACAAGTGTATGACTCTAATCCAATAATGGCGATAACTCTACTATGAATACAATAAAGGAATAAAGATATGTCTAATGTATTATCTCCGTGTCACATTCAAATGTTGAAGAGTCAAGGAACTTTAATGTCCCCTAACAATTTTTATTTTATTTGGTAAATTTGGGGTACATTACATATGGTATCACAACTGAAGGTTACAACATTTGGACCTCAAAGAAAGGCCAAATTATATTAATTTTTTATTTTTTGTTGAAGAAAAACTAACAAAAATGTTTACTATTACAAACATAAAAATTGTTGGTCTGTTGTGATAATGTCAGCACATAATGAAGAAGAAATCAGACCTGGAGAGAATCCTAAACAACGAATTCCTATATAAATAAATACTTCCATATTTACAATTACTTTAGTAATATGAAAGTCAAAATGGCGATTTACAACTTGAAGGGAAAAACAAGTATCTGGTGGAAAAACCTGAAATTAGTTAAGGGATTGAAAGAGAAACAAATGGAATGGTCATATTTTAAGAAATATTTGAGACAAAATACTTTTCAGAAATCTATTAAGAAATAAATAGCAAGGAATTCTACGAGTTAAGACTTGGACAAATTTCCATGGACGATCTGATAAATAAAATTCTAGAAGTATTGAGATTTGTACCATACATCAAGGAAGACAATGTTAAGCCTTAATATTGGCTCATTACCCCTTAATTGGGGCATATTAGATTAATAATGTTATATTATTTATGTTGGCTTTAGGCCATTAGTTGTAATTATACCTCCTAGTCTCCTATATATACCAAAGAGACATTTTCATTTTGAATCATCTTGTACTTGAACATTTAAGTGGGGTAAAAGGATGTTTCCCCCTCGAAGAGGCTTATTATCTAAAATTATCTCTTTTTCAAGGCTTTGAGTACTTTTTCTAAGGTTTTTCTATGCTATATTGATATTTGGTTCTTAACATATGGTATCAGAGCTCAAGGTCTTGGGGTTTCGCTGCTACATCTAAGACACCTTGGAATTTTTGCTATAATTTGTTTTCTACAATGTTTCAGAAGGAATGGATGGGAGGATATTTAGTAGACATATCAAGGTACATTGGGTTCAAATTTCATCTCCTGAGGCCTTATACTTTTAGAGATATAACCTATACAAGATAGGGTTCTGGAATCATCCTGAACTGAGTCATTGTAGAATTTTCGCTATAAATTTTTTTTTGTTATGTTTCAGAACCTGAACCTCGGAGGCTATTCACAGAAATTAGTAAGGTATCTGTGGTAAAATTTTTATCTTCTGGGTCATCTTAAATTTGTAGATACACCCTGTGTAAGAAAGGGTATCTGACTAGTCTTATTGACTAATATCAAGAAGGTGTTCCAGGTAAAACAATCATAACTTCTTCCTAAAGTATTCACATTGAGTGGTACTAGTTTAATTGTATCATGGACATTCTGTAGTATTTTTGGTACGAGTTTCAAAATTTTATATTAATTAGTTTGTGCGGGGCACGCTATACAAGTGAGATCTCCTAGAAAGGCCAAAAATCGGCAAGTTGTGGAGAATTTACCATGAATTCCACTTGGCACATCAAATTTTGATCAAACCTGTGGCATTGCAAAGAATAAATATCAGAGAACTACATAAAATAAAGTTTCATAACCATAAGGGCTGAAACTTGGGAGATACAACAGAAGAAATATTGTCTAGAAGAACCACCTCAAAATAAAGGTTCAAAAGTGATACTTGGCCAACATGCCACCCAAAAAGGGAACTTCTACACCAAATAAGTTTCCAGACAATCCTACTTGGACTCTTGATGAAGGTGAAGAAATGCGTAGGGACATAAATGATTTACAAAAGAAGATTGTAACAAAAGATGAACAACAAGAGATGGAAGCTAAGTTGGAGGCAAAGATGGATGGTTTAAAATAGAAGATCATGGAAGTATTGAAAAATTTCGTAACAGAGAAGACATATGGAAGTGAAAATGCATCGCATGAAATTCATGATGAGGACACAAGGAAGGTGAATCAATAATGGAGAAACTCCAACTTGCGGTTGAAGAACAACTACGTTCCTAAGATCGATATGAAGAAGTTTGATGGAAAGGACCCAATCACATGGACACTTCATATGGAGCAATTCTTTGATCTACATAATGTTCCACATACACAAAAGGTATGAATTGCTTCTTTATATTTAGAACCTGATCAATTTGTATGGTATCGATGGCTTTGTTCTCGCAAATCACTCGTCACTTGGATAATTTTCATGGAATAAATGACAGCACACTATGAG
>JASDQU011443110.1:0-17606 GCA_032191745.1 Picea mariana | reverse complement strand
AGGTGGAGAATCCTCCCTACTTAACACCTCCATCCCGTATTGTTGTTGAACACATTGCACAAACTCTTCTGAGCTGATAGATTTCTTGTACAATCTCAATCAATGTCCATTGAATAAGAAGGAGATCCCTCCCCCATCAATGGTCTTGATCTTCACGGATCCATTGAAAAAAAAAATTACAATCTCATATGGGCCCAACCAACTTTTGGTGAACTTTCCTTTAAAGTTTTTGAACTTGGAATAAAAAAGGAGATCCCAATCACTTGGAGTAAACTACTTCTTTCGGATAAACTTGCCATGCCACTTACTTCTCTACTACTAGACAAGGGTGGTTTGTTGGATGGTGATGTATCTCATCCAGTTTATTTAGTTGAATCAATATTTGTTGATGTGCCTCTGTAAGATCCATACCTGGTTGGGTTGCTACTCTATAGTTCTTCACTTGAAATTCTATTGGAAGTAGAACTTGTTTTCCATATACCAATTCATATGGTGTGTGCCTGTGGTATTCCTCCATGTCATCATGTAATCCCACAGTGCCTTCGGAATCCGATCTTCCCAGTCCTCATGGTGCCTCTATATCGTCTTGGTTAGAATTGCTTCAAGGACTTTATTTGTGGATTTGACTTGTCCATTGGCCTGCGGATGGTAAGGAGAGGATTTCTGGTGCTTGATTTGATATTGCTCAGTGATGGATTGTACCAGTTTCGATGTGAATTGTGCTCCCTGATCTATTACAATTTATCTTGGCACACCAAAACACGTAAAAATATCTTCAAATAGAAAATCAACAACAATTCTTTCAGTAGCATGGAAAAGAGCTTTGGCTTCTAACCACTTGGTAACATAATCAGTACAAACTAAGATATACTATTCCTTTTCCAATGCAGGAACAATCAGCCCAACAAAATCTAGAGCCCATATTTCAAAATGTTTAATTATTACCTGGGGACGTAAAGGAATCTTGTCTAATCGTACTGGATGTCCCATCCTTGACAACTGTCGTAGCTATGAACATATTGTTTTGCGTCCTTGAAGAGGGTTGGCCAATAGTATCCTAAACAAAGAAATTTATATGGTGTTCTTTTGTCTACGAAGTGCCCTTCGCATGGCTCATCGTGACAATATTTCAGTATATAAAAAACTTCATCTTCTTGGACACATTTTTTGATAATCAAGTCAGGTCATGTCTAGAAGAGGTCCTCTCCTACCCAAGAATAGGAAGCAATTCATTGGACGATCTTTTTCTTTTCACTGGGAAAAAGATGTTGTGAAAATTTCCTTGTAACCAAATAATTAGCCACATCTACAAACCATGGGGAGTTAGTAGATACAACATATATATGCTCGTCGTGGAAATCATTATTTATAGGAGTTGTGTGTCCTTCATTATGAATTTTGGAGAGGAAATCTACTACCAAATTTTCCCTCCCAGGTCTATCTAGGACAGTAATGTTAAACTCTTGTAACAACAACAACCATATTGTTACCATACCATTTTCTATAGGTTTGTTCATTAAGTATCTAATGGAATAGTGGTCTGTGTGAATAAATACCTCATACCCATTGATGTAGTGTCTGGACTTATTAATTGCATGTACGACTGCTAGAAATTCATTTTCCATGACTATATAGTTTAACTCAGTTCGGGTTAAGTTCTTGATAATGAAATATATGGAATAGGATGATTGATTCTCCTATTTTGTTAGTCATAGAAAAACTTCCTTTTGGGGGGACAAAACCAAACTTATTCATCTTACAACTAACAGTCTCCTTTTTATTCAAAATAAATGGGGAATGTCTACCTGCCATTTTCCTGGTTTTCACAAAATGACATTATTATTTTCTTTACTTTTTTTCTTTATATATATATATATATATATATATATATATAATTGTTTATTTGAGGAAAGGAGAAAGAAAGGAATCAAACTGAGGTTGGAGCAGGTGGAGAATCCTCCCTACTTAACACCTCCATCCCAGATTGTTGTTGAACACATTGCACAAACTCTTCTCAGCTGATAGATTTCTTGTACAATCTCAATCGATGTCCATTGAATAAGAAGGAGATCCCTCCCCCATCAATGGTCTTGATCTTCACAGATCCATTGAGAAAACAATTTACAATCTCACATGGGCCCAACCAACTTTTGGTGAACTTTCCTTTAAAGTTTTTGAACTTGGAATAAAAAGGAGATCCCAATCACTTGGAGTAAACTACTTCTTTCGGATAAACTTGCCATGCCACTTACTTCTCTACTGCTAGACAAGGGTGGTTTGTTGGATGGTGACGTATCTCATCCAGTTTATTTAGTTGAATCAATATTTGTTGGTGTGCCTCTGTAAGATCAGTACCTAGTTGAGTTGCTACTCCATAGGTCTTCACTTGAAATTCTATTGGAAGTAGAACTTGTTTTCCATATACCAATTCATATGGTGTGTGCCCATGGTATTCCTCCATGTCGTCATGTAATCCCACAGTGCCTTTGGAATCCAATTTTACCAGTCCTCATGGTGCCTCTATATCGTCTTGGTTAAAATTGCTTCAAGGACTTTATTTGTGGATTTGACTTGTCCATTGGCCTGCGGATGGTAAGGAGAGGATTTCCGGTGCTTGATTTGATATTGCTCAGTGATGGATTGTACCAGTTTCGATGTGAATTGTGCTCCCTGATCTATTACAATTTATCTTGGCACACCAAAAAGGGTAAAAATATCTTCAAATAGAAAATCAACAACAATTCTTTCAGTAGCATGGAAAAGAGCTTTGGCTTCTACCCACTTGGTAACATAATCAGTACAAACTAAGATATACCTTTCCTTTTCCAATGCAGGAACAATCAGCCCAACAAAATCTAGAGCCCATATTTCAAAATGTTTAATTCTTACCTGGCGATGTAAAGGAATCTTGTCTAATCGTACTGGACGTCCCATCCTTGACAACTGTCGTAGCTATGAACATATTGTTTTGTGTCCTTGAAAAGGGTTGGCCAATAGTATCCTAAACAAAAAAAATTATATGTTGTTCTTTTGTCTGCGAAGTGCCCTTCGTATGGCTCATCGTGACAATATTTCAATATATAAAAAACTTCTTCTTCTTGGACACATTTTTTGATAATCAAGTCAGGTTCTGTCTGGAAGAGGTCCTCTCCTACCCAAGAATAGGAAGCACTTCCTTGGACAGTCTTCTTCTTTTCACTGGGAAAAAGATGATGTGAAAATTTCCCTGTAACCAAATAATTAGCCACATCTGCAAACCATGGAAAGTTAGTAGATACAACAAATATATGCTCGTCGTGGAAATCATTATTTACAGGAGTTGTGTGTTCTTCATTATGAATTATGTAGAGGAAATCTACTACCAAATTTTCCCTCCCAGATCTATCTAGGACAGTAATGTTAAACTCTTGTAACAACAACAACCATATTGTTACCATACCATTTTCTATAGGTTTGTTCATTAAGTATCTAATGGAATAGTGGTCTGTGTGAATAAAGACCTCATACCCATTGATGCAGTGTCTGGACTTATTAATTGCATGTATGAATGCTAGAAATTCCTTTTCCATGACTATATAGTTTAACTCAGTTCGGGTTAAGTTCTTGATAATGAAATATATGGAATAGGATGATTGATTCTCCTATTTCCCTAACAAATCTCCAAGATTTTTATTGGAGGCATCAATAAAAATATGGAATGGGAGAGACCAATTTGGTCCTCTCAAGACCGGTGTTTGTGTAAGTTTTTCTTTTAGTATTTCAAAAGCATGTTGGCAATGATCATCCCAAAATAAATCATTATCTTTGACAAGTAATTTGAACAAAGGGGTGGTTATTTTTGTAAAATGTTCTATAAAATCCTATAATAACAAGCATGTCCTAAAAATATTATTTCTTCCTTTAAAGATTTCATAATTGGAAGGTTTGATATCACTGCTGTTTTTGTTGGGTCAACTTTAATTCTGGTGTTGGATATAAAATGGCCAAGAACAACACTTGCAGTTTGAAACATTCAACATTTATCATCGCTCAAATCAAGGTTAGTTTATTTTCATCGTATAAAAACCTTTTCTAAATTCTCTAATGCTTCAAGAAAAGTATCACCATACACAGAGAAATCATCCATATAGACTTACATACACTCGTGGATCAGGTCAGAAAATATAGCTAGGACCGCTCTCTGAAAAGTAGCAGAGGCATTACATAGTCCAAAGGGTAACACTTTATAAGCGTATGTCCTCCAGGGGCATGTGAAAGTTGTCTTATCATGGTCCTCAGGTGCAATATTTATCTAGTTATACCCACTAAATCCATCGAGAAAAGATAAATACTTTTTTCCAGCTAGTGTGTCTAATACATGGTTGATGAATGGAAGAGGGAAATAATATTTTAAAGTGGTTTTGTTAAGTTCATGATATTCAACACAAATACGCCACTTCCCATTATTTTTGGGTACAATGACAAGGGGAGATATCCACTGGTTTTCCGAAATCGAGTAAATAAATTGGGCATCTAGCAACTTCTGTAATTCTTCTTTGACAATTTCCTTAAGCGCGGGGTTCATCCGCCTTTGTGGTTGCCTAATGGGTTGGGAATTATCCTAAATATATATATATGGTGAGTGAAAGTATCAAGGTGAATTCCATTCATATGTTTATAGCTCCATGCAAAGGCATTGGTGTGTTTTTGCAACATTTTAATTAATTGTTCATGTTGACAATTGTCAAGTTGGGAATTTATATATAAGAAATTTGTTGGACTAATATCAACATGGATTGTGCTTGATTTTATCTTATCGGTGGCTACTGTAGAATTTTTTAGTGATGATGAAGTACTCAAATCACAATTTTTTTGGAAGTTTAAGATAAAAATATGGTCAAAAGGTAAATCAGGATCCTGCAATGGATCTAAATTAACCAAGAAGATTTGAAGTTGATTTTCTTCATTAAGTTCTTTGAATTGTATGATTTGATCTATTGCATAAATGGATTGAACACTTTTCTCATCACCATTGGTAACATCTAGCCATGGGATTTTTTTAAATTCGTGAGAGGATTTGGCTGGAGGGTATAGAGTTACATTCTTTATTGAATCTCCATGAGAAATGAGCATGTTTCTAGACCTACAACCAATAAATGTGTTTGTTGTGGCCAACCATGGCCTTCCCAAGATCAAGGGGTGAACTCCTAAATGGATTTTGGGCTGCAACACCATAAAATAAATGGGTTACTCCCATGAATCTAAAGAACAAATCACATCATCTAACATACCTTACGGCTTAATCTTAGACCTATCTGCTAATTCTAAGACAGTGGGAATGGGGCGAAGGTCTAGAGTGTCATGATGTTAATGGAATCTCATAATTCAATAAGGTTGTTCAGGATAAGAACATTGTTATACTGAAATGATCGGGTTTCCAGGATCTTGATATGTTTCTACAAAGGTTTGTCCTAACATAAGGTGTGTTGATCTTCCTACAAATTGAATTTTTGTGGGTTCTATCTTCTTTCTTCTGAGTTTTCTGACACAAAGTTCCCTAATGGTCTTGAAATAGATAGGTATGTCCTTAATATCTTGTAATAAGGGAATATTGATGCAAACATTCCTTAGTTCGGAGACTAGGTCAAACTCAGGATGAATAATTGGTTTCTCCAAGGTCAACCTTTATGGGTAAGGTGGTAAGTTGGATAGTTGAGAAGGCTCCAATTGTGGGGAATTTTTCTTTACTTATTCATTTTTGTTTATTTTCTTGGGACTTTCATCCTCTGAATCTTCTTCAACAATTGTCAAGGAGAGTCTTTATTAAGCACCCTTCCTAGCCTAAGTTGGATTTCTTACAAGTCTACTGGAATGACCAGGTAGGTAGGAAAGGTTTGTAATTCAATGTTAAAAGTTGGTTGAGTTACCTTTTTATTAGGGTTAGGAAATGGTTGAGCAAGAAGCTGTGTAGGTATTAGAGGTGGGTTAGCTAGGAGTTGTATTTGTTGGGGTTGTGTGATTTTTAATTGTTGTGGTGGTGGTGGAGTTTGTTGAGGATATGGTTGTTGTGGATATTATTGAGGTGGTGGCATGGAATATGATGGTTGTGAAGGTGTGGGATAAGTATAGGAAGGAATTTTCCCATAGTTAGGTCCTTTCCATCTGTATTTCCAAGGAAATTTTTGAGCCTACTGTTGGGGCCATCCTTGCCAAGGCATGTTAGGATCCAAACATTGTGGTGCATATTGTTGACAAGGAAAATGTGAAGTAAATTGAGATGAAGGGTTTGAAATCACACCTAGTTCCCTTGGTTGCCAAGGACTTCTTGGTGCTAATGTACATAATTGTTCGGTCGCTTGATTCTCCCCCTGGTACACTACTTTGATTCTTGGTAGAGAGGGGCATTGTTCTGTCGGATGGTCCCCTGTACAAATGGAAGAAACTTTAATAATATCAAGAGGACATTCTCTTAGTGGGTGTTTGTCTAGAAACATCGTCGGATCCCATTAAATTGAGTAAATGTATGGATTCATCTAGTAAACCTCTTAAGAAAACGTTTCTGATTGTTTCTAATTCTAACTTATGTTTTTTAGACCTTTGTATATTATACGGGAATTTCTCGAGGCTTTCCTCTTCTTTTTGTATCATTCTTCCCTTAACTCTCTAGCCTAGAAATAATCTTGATATTTCTTAATAAAAGTGTGTTGCATTTGTTCCCAAGTTCTAATTGTATCCCCCCCAAAACCCATAAACAAACGGAGAGCCTCATCTTTAAGGGTGGTCGAGACTAACCTTAGCTTTTGAGCATCAGAGGTATTGTCATAACTACGACAATGAATATCAAATTCAAAAAGGAAAGAGTCAGGATCTTCACTTACCAGCCCATGGAAGTGAGGTAAAACTGAAGGGTTGATGTTTTTCATTTGGACATTTGTCTCGGGATATACTATTGGAAATCTGAAAGTTACTTCTTCGGTCCTATGCACTTCACCTCCATCATTGGTGTGTACCTCCCCTTCTCATTCGACCATGCGTATATTTTTTAATGCATTGAATTCTGAAGGTATGTGTGGAGATTCTAGGTCCAGGATTGGGTTAAAATCTTCTTTCTCAAGTTGATCGTCCGATCAAACTACTACCTCTGCTTCTACTGTAGGATTTATTTGTGGAACAATGGGATTTTTTGTTGCACTTATCGTATGTTTTTGCTTGGTGGCACTGCCTTTTGGAATTATACCTTCCTTCCCTCCTTTCATAGACTTACCTACCAATAAGTTAGTATTCGAGATAGTATTTTTATTCGGTGAAGCTACTCTACATGTTCCCATAAATATACCTCTAGGGTCTCTAGGTCTATTCATACAATACTAACATAGCTTTAGAACTTAGAGAGAAAATTTACTCACCAAAGTGAATGTGTCTGGCTAGAACCTTCTTCAGAAATTATGAAGCAAAGGCACCCTTGCGTCTTACCGTTCACCATCCCTTCCGATCTAGTATGCTACTACTTTGAAAGAAAAGATATCACTCAAAGAAAAAATTGTATTCTAAAGCATGCAAAAATAAGCCACAGAAGTGCTACTCCCTTGTAGCATCTCCCCGGCAACAGCGCCAAAAATGTCGAGCTAATTAATTTACTTAAATGTTGAACGTGTATTTATCAATCCGGGGGCGTAAAATTAGAGATGCTAACATTGTATGTGCAGGGGTTAAGACACTAATATTACTATCTACACTATCTTATTCTATGAGAAAAGAATGTTTGTCACAAGTACAATTATTCTATTACAAATGAAACATAGCAATCTGTGTGTATTGGGTAGAAGAACAAATTTTTTCTTACTAGCCCGAAGGGTTACTATTTCTCACTTAAGCTTTAGCACCTAAGTGTTGAGAAGCAAATTGTTCCTACCTTCAATAACACTTTATCTATGAAAACATAGCATGTAAATAATTATAACTTAAATGAGACACTAAACTACATGTAATCAAAAGTTTTCAACTGGTAAACTAGAAGGAAAAGAACTAAGTTTGGAGATCAATCCAATCATTCAAATTATGTGCAAACTTAGATATATTAAGTCCAAACAATACCACCCATATTGGAATCTTTAAATGAAGTATTCATATAATTAAAAGACAAACCGAGTTCTTTCAAGAAGGATGACACAATGATTACTTTATGGACTTCAATTATTTATGTTCTAATCTAAGATCAAAACCAAAGTGCTTGTTCCTAAGCCATTGTGTATATCAAAACTTTTATAAAGAAAATGAGAAATTCCAGAGTCCTTTAAATGTAAATTGCTACAGAATTATAATCATGAATTGATTTCAACGATTCCAAAACACAAGTACTATAGTAAATCACCAAGTCAACATTATCAATACCATGCTTGAAAGGTTATTGAACACAGAGCAATATAATCTAAGCAAATCCTTCTCTGATGAGAGTTAAAACAAAGTACATTGTCAGTGTCCTTCACTTATGGATTTTGAAACAGTTTGTTGAGGTCAATAAACTGAAGCACAATCGTGTATCTCTTGACCAAATCAAAGCACAAAAACAGAGTTATTCGTGACAAATATTATTACGAATTGAAAGAATAAAGACTAAAATTCCAACAAAAAAATGAAATGTAATTTACCTCTACAACCAGGTAACACACACCTATGCTAAAAATTCAAACAATGACAATCGGATGTGGTGGGCCCTTGCCAGTCTGATCCAGGTGGATATTGGTGGCCACCCACCCGTTCCAAATTTCAATTGGCTCATTTGGACAGTTTTCAATTCAACACGTTTCTCTATAATGGGGACATTTCTTTGTAATTGTGGTTTTGCACTTACAAGGATGTCCTAAAGCCCCACACAACATCCAGGTGGATATTGGTGGTCACCCACCTATTCCAACTAGCTTATTTTGGAAGTTTTCATGTCAGTACATCTTTATGTACTTCCAAGGCCGTTTTGGGGCTCTAAACAATGTTTTATTGTCTTACCATAGTCAAACTATAGATGAAGTCAAATTTTGATGGAATAATGTGTATTTATCGAAAAAACCTTTCCAAAGGGATATCACACACCTAAAACAAAGATCGTATGCAAAAGTTACGACCCCAAGAAGTTAATGTACTAACTTACCCCAACGAGGCCCACATGACTTTTGGCACTTCATCTCCTAGGGTTAAATTTTTGGGTGTCTAGCTTTTTCACATTCTTGTTTATCATAAAAAGGCCTTCAAAGCCTCATTGTGATCATCTTCTTGTGAATGAGCATAGTCGTCACATCTCTTCTCATAGATAAAGATACCACCATTCTAGCGAGTCTTGCACTTTGTATTTTTCCAGTCTCTGTACATTTATTTCAATAATAGAAATCATGTATTGCTCTATTTCTCTGTATCTGGAAATTTTTATGTGTATTTCATTGTAATATATCTTCTTTCATTTTGTTCCAAAAATAATCCGAATCAGTGGTATCAGAGGAGGTTGCTCTTGATCATTTTTCAGTGCATGTCCCCAACGAGGTCCGAGTATAGCAAGTTCGGTCTCGAGCTTGACTCTCTTGAAGACAATCGCTCTCGCACGCCCAAGAAACCCTCTATGGAGGCAGAAAAGAAAAATGGGGCCGAAAAATATGCTTTAACATGTTTCTTGAGCAAGCTCTCACGGGACAGAGGGACAGAATGATGGAGAATTTTTCCCACATCCTTCAACGCATGTCGATAGCAACAGACACATATTCATCACGTGGCCACATTGGAGGAACCTCTCCCTTCAAGGTACAAGTTAATTTGATATTCCTGTATTTGAAGGTCAGATAGATGCAGATTCCTTAGAAAAATGGTTGAATCTGCTAGAAGGTTATTTCTCTGTTCACAATTTTTTTGACAAGGAAAATATCACCTTCGCACTCCTCAGGGTTCTTCCCCATGTCAAACATTGGTGGGAAACTTATTGGGAGAAAAGTTCCACAGAGGAATCTGGAATATATGGGGTTGATCCCACTTGTGATTTTTGTGTGGATACGGTCAAGGAACAATACTACCTTGTTGATAACTATGAAGATCGATACATGATATGGACCACACTACGACAAGAGAAGAGCCAAACAATGTCAGAGTTCACAAATAATTTCCATACCTTGAGCACCAAGTTGGGTATCCAAGACTCCGAGTGGAATCTGGTTATGAAATACCATGGGGCTCTTCATAGGTACATCCAAACCGAAATGGATTTCCTAAACATCTCAGCATTGGGAGTTTCTTATCGATATTGTGTCAAAATCGAGTAGAAATTTAGGCACCAGAACAAATGGGAGTTCAAGTCTGCAAATCCACAACAACCAAAGCATGGTAAAGACAGCCTTAACCAACATCCTCTCAACAACCAGTCTAAGAAAAAAGGAAAATAAGGGTAAAGGAAAGACAAAGAATGACACTAGGAAGTGGTATGACTTCCACAAAAGCCCCTGGCACAACACCGATGAAAGTCACTCGAAACAGTCATTGGTGGCTAAGGTCAAATACAAGGAGACAAACCCTAATTCATAATATGATCTAGTAAATATTGAAAACATACAGATCATCGATGCAGACCCCACTGCTACTGTCACGACCGCAACAATTCAACTAGAAGAACCAATAGATCCTGAAGAGGGAGAGTGCCTCTTCCATTCACAGATGTGGGTGAACGAGACCCCGTTGTATTTCATGATTGATAGCGGCAGCCAGAAGAACCTCATCTCAATTGAGGTCATCAAATAGTTGGGTTTGTCGACATTACCGCACCTACAGCCATACAACATCGGGTGGCTTCACCAAGGACGAGATCTTTGTGTCAGACGGCAGTGTTTCATGTCCTATGGCATCCATCCCTTCAAGGATGAGGTAGTTTGTGATATTTCCCCTCTTGATGTCTATGATGTTGTTTTGGGCCAACCATATATGTGGAAACGTCATGTTATTTATGAGTCTCGGCCCTGTAGTGTCATTATTACTTTGGGAAGTCAGCTCTATAGGATATCAGAGGTAGTTCTAACTATTGTTCCACCAAAACAATGTTGCAAGGTAATATCTCATACTGCAAAATTCATCATCTTCACAGTCTATTCAAAGGATGCACAAAAGGGCACTACAACCATTGCAACGTCAACACCTTCTATCCAATAGAAGCATATTGCAGAAGAGAAAGACGATATTATTTCTTCACCTACAATGGTGCTTATACAATGCCTCATCAAGCCCAGAGACAACAGGTTGGTGGAACATATTCAACCCTGCCAGCAACAGGTTCGTGACAGCCTTCCACAGACCAAGCAACACAACTTCTCCAATAAGGCACACGACTCACCAAGATTCAGATTCAGAAAATGCTTTCTCTTCTTCCCTGGGCACTTAATGCAATGGATACCATTTCTTCCTTAGGGGGGAGGATTGATCCAAGTTGATATTGGTGGCCACCCACCTGTTCCAATTTCCAATTGGCTCATCTAGACAGTTTTCAGTTCAACATGTTTCTCTGTAATGGGGACATTTCTTTGTAATTGTGGGTTATGCACTTACGGGGTTGTTCTAAATCCCTACACAACATCCAGGTGGGTATTGGTGTACTCCCACCTATTCCCACTGGCTTGTTTTGGAAGTTTTCATTTCAATACATCTTTTTGTATTTCCAAGGCCGTTTTGGGGCTGTAAACAGTGTTTTCTTGGATTTCCACAGTCAAACTATATACGGAGTTATATTTTGATGGCATAATGTGTATTTCTCGAAAATACCTTTTTAACGTGCTATCACAAGCCTAAAACAGAGATCATATGAAAAAGTTATGACCCCGGGAAGTTAATGTACTAACTTACCCCAACGAGGCCCACATGACTTTTGGCGCTTCATCTCCTAGGTTTAGGTTTTTGGATGTCTAGGGTTTTGACATTCATGTTTATCATAAAAATTCCTTCATAGCCTCATTGTGATCATCTTCTTGCGAATGAGTGTAGCCATCACATATCTTCTCAAAGATAACGCTACCACCATTCTAGTGAGTCTTGCACTCTATATTTTTACAGTCTCTATACATTTTTTTCATTAATAGAAATCATGTAGTGTTGTATTTCTATGTTTCTGGCAATTTTTATGTGTATTTAATTGTAATATCTCTGCTTTCATTTCATTCCGAAAATAATACGAATCACAGTCGGTGATTCGTTGTGTTAAATATCTAAAGAACGAAGATAGATTTGGAACACAAAATTACTCAGGACACCATTCCTTTATTAATCAACATGTAGTCTCAATACATAGAGATAGTCATAACGATCTACAAACTCATTGACTACATCATATGGACGTTCCCAACTCTTGTTTACAATTGAAACTCACATTTAGAACTCACAAATTCAACCTTGTTCTCACACAATCCTTAACAAGGATTTATACAATGACAATTCTAAGTATACATAGGTTGATCCAATGGATCCTTATCTCGATGCATCAAACTCATAAACAATACAACAATTGACATAATTAAGCTTTTACACAACAACAAAACTTCTAGAAATATTCAGGAAGATATTATCATGACATGAAATCCATGAGAATATCTCCCACTAGTGTTCTCGAACTGATTTAGTTGATGGCGCTCCAACTTGGGGACGATTGACCAGAAATTCAACTGCTACCTGGCACCTTTCTTTTGCTTTCTAGAACCAATGTTAAGAGCTTGAGAGCATTTCGAGGGTGTTGTGAAGAAAACCCACTTCTTGCATTCTCTCTACAAGCACGGATATATGATAAATGCTAACTCAGGTTACATGACTTCCTTGTTAAGGTTACAAGACTTCCTTGTTGAGGTTACAGGACCTAACTTCATTAACCATCATTAGCAATAATCCGATTTTAATCCTCTAATTAATCAAATACTATGGAAAAACACATGATAAATCATCATGTTTACCTTATGAGCCTTGGATGACTATTTTAGGAAAAATGTGATGGACGAGTGGTTTTCATAATGGCATAAGTGGTATTAAAATGGAAAAAAGGGTCAATTGGCATTAAAAATGGAGTTAATTTGGAATCCTAACAACCCTTCTTGGGGAAAGAATCATACCCCTTGAATTTTGTATATATACACCAACTCTCAATTTCAATATTAGTTCAAGCAGATTTTTTCCCATCATTATTAAAGTGTTATGTCTAAAGGTACCATCAAAGTATTGTGTTATCTTATGATTACATTATTTCTCTCTTGTGAATATCAACATGGTATCAGAGTAGGTGTGAACCTCCTTACTCAATTTAACAGTTGATCCAAATGTTTTTGTCTAGTGGCATCACTTAAAGTTTCTTTGCCACTACAAGAATAGGGTTTTTGGATCATGTATTTTTCTATGGTTTCCTAGGGTTTAAACCCTCCTTGAAGGCCAACACCTCTCTTTCTAGGGATTCCTGGGATATAAATCCTTCTTCGAGGCCATTGCTTCACATATTTTTTCAGAAGAAGTTTGTACCCAATCTCCTTCTCTTGGATCTATAAATATGAAACCCTTAAATACTTTATAAAGATTTATTCTTTGTTGTTTTTGAACCTATGAACTCATAATATATTTTTGGCCGATCATATGGAGATAATTATGATATTAAATAATTTCCCTTCTTTAGAGCAAGGGTTTGTGGATGTACCTAAGAAAACCCTTCTTCCTAATGCTCAAAGTATAACAACATCAATTTCGAATTTCAATGTTTTTGAATAAAGTACAAAGTCCCATATTCGAGTATATTTTGTATATGGTATATCCACTCATAAGGTAATTGATGTTCAAGATGTCATTGTTTATGAAATTCTATTCACGTTCCATGAGGATATTTTCCACTACTTATATATGATTCTCAACATGTTTCAGTTGATCTTTCTCTTATGGTGTTACTGCTACAATAATTGAGAAAACATGGGTTGATGATGAGGACCTTATTTATGAATCGCGTGGATCCCAACTAGAAAAATTCAATTTGGGTCTGCTCCACTTCATTCTTAGGGATAACTTAGGCCCAATTTTGTACCCTCAACAAACGAACTTGTCGAAATTTTCACAAAAGCATTGCTAGACTCCACCTTCACCCAACTTATGGAATCGTATTGGTGTGGGATATTTATATGGCATACAAGAGGAATTATATATAATAAATTTTATATTTGGCTCTTGTTTAACATTAAGGTGGGTGTTGAATACATGGTAGTAATGTTCATTTGCGGATATAGTCCACTTTGTATTGAGTCGGGAATTTACAAACCCAATCTCATTTTTTGGCTACAACCAACCTTATATTATAATTATGTATTATAAACCCACGCACATTTTCATCAACAATCAACCTTATATTTTAATTGGGTATCTATAAACCCACTATCTTTTTTGGCTAAGATTGACATTATATTAGGTTGGGTATTTTTACACCCACTATCATTCTCTACTATGACTAACCTTATATTGAATTGGGTATTTATAAACCCATTCTCATTTGTATTTCCTTTATGACCTACACTATATTGATATGGATATCTACACACCTACTCTCATTTACAGCCATAACCGACCATATATTGAGTTGGGTATTCATAAACCCACTCTCGTTTGTTTCATCATTTTTATCCATGGCCTCATGCTAAACTCAAGGAGAGATGTTGGGATGTTGAGAATGGTGTAAGATTGAATTTAGGTCATATTCAATCTTATATTTTAACATTTAGTATATTAGGTATATTGGTTAAGGTCGACCTAGTCAACACATAATCCCTCCTTTTTTTCCCAAAGAAAAAATCAATATATTTTTCTATTTCAAATGAAATCAAAATATACATTTGTTGTTCCTCTTGATAGGTACAATAAACATCCATGAAGGCAGATACAAAGACTGTATCCCTTCACATGTATGATATACATACAAAAAAATATCACTATCAACCCAAAAGAAAAATATACCATGTTCATATAATTTTGGCCATAACAAAAAATTCGAGACTTCGATCTAGACATGACCAACAAATGAACACCTTAACAAACTGAAACAAGACCCATTGAAATGCCACGACCTGGAGAAAACAAATCGAGATATTTTTTGTTGAACCTTTGAAATCATCTCCTTCCCATGGAATTCCTTACAAATTAAGAGATCTTCAGCCAATAGAAGAGCTTCCTTTGACAGTGAATCAACTTGGCGATTGAAAACTCTATAAGTGTGCTTAATAAAGATTGAGACAACGTATTCGTGTATCTCTCCGAAGCATCGTTTCCATTATGACAACACAAGACTTTTCGACTGGGAAACACCATTAAACCAATCAACCACCGCCTTGGAGTCACCTACAACCTGAACCTGACTAACACCTTTAAAAATGGAAAAATATAAAAGGGCCCAGAGAGCAATAAGTTATGCCCGAGTATTTTTCCCATGTCAAGTTCCCAATTTCAAAAATACTCGGGCATAACTTATTGTCGAGTTCCCAATTTCAAAAGAAAGTAATGCTCTTTTGAGAGATGTAGAACCAAGCCAGCTCCGCAATGTCCTAGAACCCCCTAACAATAACACATAATCCCTCTTGCAGAAAGCATGCTACCCCTTGAGTTGTTCACACACACACACACACACACACAATCAATTGTAATAGTAATTCAAGTAGATTAGTTTCCATCATTAATAAAGCATTATGCCTAAGAGCACCACGAAAGTGTTGTGTTGTCTTATGTTTGGGTTAGTTCTCTCTTATGAATCTCAACATGAATATGATATGATTGGTCATCTTGAGAGCTTAATAACTTGGCCAAAAAAAATAAATGGCAAGTGAAAGGCCATGGTAAATATTTGTGTTTAGTTAATTGACCATTACTTAGATTTTACTAATAGGACATAGTTTGAATTCAATATGAATTTATTAAATTAAGAAAATTAATTTGTCCATATAAATTTTATGAGTTAAAAAATAAAAAATCACATTTATGCAAATTTGAAAGTGTAAATAAATAATATAAGATAATTTTATTAATGTCCAGTGAATTTCCTCCTGGATGGGGTGACACATAGCTATGGGAGGCAACGTAGCCTGCCCATGGCCCAAGCCATAAATATGGTAGGCCGACGCCCTTCACCTCAATCTTGAATGAAGGGCGGCCATTACTGCATGTTGAGAAGGGGAGGACAGCTCCCTCACGTGAATTTGATGGCGGCACCAAGGTGTAAATGCAGGGGAGGGGTCATTACTGTGGTCATGTCGAGCATGGGCTTATCTCTCCCACTCAGACGAGGTTGGCTCCATTTCTCTCTCGCACTCCACCTCCCTGGATGCTCCAAGAACGATACCTGCGTGCAGTGGATTCTCATTGAGCTTACCCAAAGAATTCTCAATCCTCCTAGCCTAGCCATGCCAAGGGAGAGAGGTAAGTCGAGGTGCGGCCCGACCTGGTATAGTCTAGCTGCCCAAAAAGGCTTGTGCATAGGCTGGAATGCACCTTGTCCATTGCTCATACTTGGAGATGGGAGAAACCAAGAACATTGCCAATGGCATATGTCGAGGAGGAGATTCCAGGTTCCTTTGGATTCTCCCCTCTTCACATTCCTGGATGATATGCAGTCCCCCATCCATAACCCAGCAAGAACAAGTGCCCCAGAGGCCATGGAGGGAGCTAAATGTATAATTGAAGAGGAATTCCTAGGTGAATTCCTACATATGGATTATATTGCCTCAATTCAAGACACGGATTTCCCAGTTGGTATAGTGATGGAGGAGGTCATGGCGATGGAGGTCGTGGACACTAGTACAGCGGTGGAGGAGGTCAAGGTAGTGGAGGTCGGGGAAACTGCGTTGGAGGACTTGGGAGCCGAGGTGGAGGGCCACCCAGTCTTGGCGCCTCCACCACTCATTTTTCTCCCTGATTTATCCCATGCTCCACCACCTTTATTCAATCCAGAGCAGCTCGAGCTCATCTTCAAGTTAAGGATCCAGATGGCAGACTGTATACATTGGGACACCCTCATGCACTAGTGGATCAACATGCTTTATGATGCGTTCTCAAACGCACTAGAAACTCAGTGTTTCCCGACCTGCGCAAGGAATTTCGTGCTCCAACCCAGGGATGGCCCTTCCACAGGCACTCTGGATGACATGCCCCCAGGTGCTAATGTGCAATTTATTTGCTATGGATACCTCGCACACTCTCTGCCCAACTCTTTGCATGTCAATGATACAGTTTTACAGTTCAGTCCTCTTTTTTCAGTGGGTAGTTTTTCTTAGATGCATAGAACAGTTCAGTAAGAACATGAATCTGCCACCTGCCATGGTTTCCATTTGGTAGGGAAGATGGCGGATAGATATTTTGTCTAAAATTATCACAGTCTGCCACCAATTCTGGTTTCCGCTAATTTGGAGGAACAGGTGGCAGACTGTTGACATGTGGCATTTTTGTACTATAAAAGCACAGTAGTAGGAAACGCCCTTTTTTATTTACAAAAAAACAAATGTCCAATGAATTGCCATAATGACTAGCTCAATGGAACTCAAAAGTACATCCAATATAAGTACATAGTGGTGGTGTGAAAGCAAGGTCCTATTCCCACTTTATTAAAATCAAAC
>JASDQU011443109.1:0-23423 GCA_032191745.1 Picea mariana | reverse complement strand
TGTTTGTGCTTAAACTCTCTTTCAAAACTCTTTAAATTTGAAACCCTAACTAACCTAGCATCTAACCCTAGCTAATTTACTAACCCTAACCCTAGAGGTGACGTCCTAGCCTTTGGAACTCTTGCTTACACTAAAGGTTGCGGCTAGGCATCCTCTTGGTAGCCATAAAGGTCTTACATATTTTCATTGGTTCAAAGTACAAAACGTTTACCTTTTGGCCTCTCTAACCAATCTGATTTAGGGTTGACGTCACAGTGATAGCAGCATATTTATAGGTGACGTCACACTTGCTTGATCTCTTGCTTGGCTTAAAACGTTGTGACCTTTATCACCTTGTTTAAGTAGACTTTGTGTTGTTGTTTATCTTCATGAGTTTGGTTGAAAAACGTCCTTCTCATTGACTCTAAATCTGACCTAAATCTAAGGCTGACATCACATCTATAGCAGCAATAATATTGATGACGCAGCAACATTATTTATATGAGCAGTTTTGAGATATTTATTGCATTGTGATATAATACAAGTTTTGATCTTATACATTGAATGCTCTTATCTCTTGGTGTATTTATTGAAGAAGGAATATAAGTCTTTTCTTTGTTTAGCAATCATTGACTTCGTCAATAATTGCATTTGATCATAGCTCATATATATTTAAAGATAGTCATTAATACTTTGAAGTACTAACCACTGCAGCACATATTCTAGTTTTATTTGTCTTGTCTCGCAAACAGGTGTCATCCAGTGGAAGATCTCCTTTGACTATCTCATTTTTGGCAGTAATCTGTGAAAGGGAATCTCTTACCTTGATCCATTAAACCTTCAACCCTTCAGAAAACCAAATTACATAGGGACGTCTCCCTTGGACCAGCCATCCTAAATAGAAAGAGCTCCCCATCGAGGTGACAGTGGGTGGGGAAGATCATGTTACGCCAGTTTGAAGCCTTGACTCAAGCTAACCTAAACCCTTCCTACAAACTGTGCGATAACAGGTTTCATTTTTTAAGTTATTTAGGACATAATTTGAAAATTTGGGTGTACGCAGGCTACAGTTTATCGGGTCGCGTATACACATACTTATACGTGGTTGTTTAAAAAACTTCCTGCATATAAGAAGCCCTATACACGAAGGTGTACACTACAACTCATGTATATGTCTATGGATAATGTTTTTTAAAGGTTGCTAACTCAAAAAAGGGTTTGACTCGTGCAGGATGGTGCTAGAGTGGAGAGAAAGAGAGCATGAGGAGGTGGATGTCGCAGTGGAGAGAGATCTAAGGGATGAAATGGCCTTAAAATGATGTGGGATATATAATTTTTGGGCTCTCAAAGTTATGAGGGCTCAAGTGAGATTTCTATAGCTACTTGTGAACAACTGGGATCCGGATAGTGAGAGCTTCAACCTTGATGGACAACCATTAAGGATTGAAGTTGAGGACATCTATTTCTTGACGGGATTTTCACGTCGAGGTGAGGTGGTCAACCTAAAATCCTGGGGAGATGGGAGTGGCATGAAAATCAAGCAATACATAGCCACTCATTGCATTGCAGGGACCGAGAAGGTAGGGAGCCAACTCCCAATCGAAGTGATAAACAATCTAAGTCTCAAGATTTTTGTCCTATTTTTGACACAAATCATAGGATTAGCCTCATTTCATCAGGCATCGAGTCCACTTATGTTCTACTCAGTGGAGTTCTTGTGAGCCATGGTGTACGACTAGGCCACCTCACTGCTAGCCAACATGAAGAGCCAGCTGACAGAATTCAAACTGGGTAGTAAGAGGAAATTCAGGTTCACTTCTATCCTTTGTAGTTTTTTCTTCAAGTGGGTTCCAAGATTGGGACCTAGAGTTGAGATTATTCTGCATGGACCTCATGATCCAGCGATGGTATGGTGGAGCGAGCTGATGAGGTGGAATGGGGTGGTTACGTGGTAGGGTGCCAACACCCTACAATGATGAATTTTTATTCTGGTGGAGTCGGTAGGTGATATCTCTAGATGACTACCCTTATGTATGGATTGACTTCAGAGGATATTCTAACATGCCATTACCACCAGGTTCCACCTACAGAGACATAGGTATGTCAATTTTTTTTAAATATTTCATTTTTTTGTATTTTTGTATAGGAAAACAAAAATATTTTTGGATGATGTTAAGTATTAATTAAACATGTATGTGACACAGACATAGGTCTACAATGGCCAGACGGACTTCCACTACATCGTCGGAGGCACCAGGGAGATGAGGCAGTGGGAGGGGACGCAGATAGAGTGCTTCAAAATGTGCAGGGAAACCTATCTTATTTGATGTAGAGGATTCCCATGGTTCAGGTGGAGGATCTTCTGGAGGCTATGCAGCAGCAGGTGGTAGGTGTGCCCCATGCTTGGGTATGACTCTTTCAGCGTCTCGCAAATTCCATAGTCTATTATCATGAAACTCATATGGCGCCACAAGCATAGATGTCATGACTATTGTATGATCGGCTATATATGTATATTGAGGTTGCCAGCCCCAATTTTGTACTATAACATCATATTTTTTGAAATATATATATAAAAACATGGTTCTTCGGCTTAACTTATGTTACAATGTGTTCAGTGATGAAAATGTTTTATTTTCTTTAGTTATGTGAAAAATCCCAATCTAAAAAAAAAATAGCATATGCATCGGATACATAATTAGAACTTCTAGGTATGTGATGATAGGTAATAAAATCAAATTTTTGTTCCAAAAGTTGTATCTGTAGGAATTGTTGGAGTAGAGTAAGGTCACACACATGGTAACTATCGTTCAACTGACATACTACTAACTGGGAGTCCAGATGAACTTCTAACGAGAGAATACCATGTAAAATGGCATCGCACAAAATTTCTGTAACAACGCTATATTCAGCCACATTATTCGTGGATGGCCCTAGGCATACCCCACCTGAAGACACCAATAGACTCTCGGGTAAGTAAACAACCCAAGCGGTGGAATTCAAGTTTCATGTATGACGACTGGCCCCGTCTCCAAATCCTAAGTAGACCAAAGACACCATTGACATTTTCCAAGCAAGGGAAGACTTGATAAGCAAGCTAAAGATAAAAATAAAGGGAAAAGATATATACACTAAATTACATTAGTATACAAAGAGTTACACCCAAGATTGGGGCTTAAACATAATATCTTTTCAAATAGATCCCATTCCTGGGCTCAGACAACATGTTCCCTTCATAATATTATAATTCATAGGCTCCTTTTTCTAAGACACATCGCACGATATAGGGACCGTGCCACATGGGTTTGAACTTGCTTTCCCACAGTGGTTCTTTGGCTTAATCATATAGAGGGACCAAGTCACCCTCGGCATATAGTCGAGGATAGACAGACTTATCGTATTGGACCTTGACATGTCTTTTATTTTCTTTGATAGTCGTAGAGGCGTCTCGGCACTTCTCATCTAGACTCTCTAGGTGTACGAGGCATTGTTCGAGATTGAAAGTGTCAAGTAGGAGTGCAACTGCTAATATAAGAGAAGGGATATTGCACTCAATAGGTAAGATCAACTCTACACCATGTACTAACTGAAAAGGAGAAAAATCGGTGGAATTCTTGACCGAGGTTCGATATGCCCAAAGTGTTGGATAAAGCATGATATGTCAGTCAGATTTGCTCTCGCTGACAGTTTTCTGCAAAATGGTCTTGAGAGACTTGTTCACGACCTCTACCTGTCCATTTTCCTAGGGGCAGTAAGGGGAATAATGACCATGCTTAAACCCCAGTTTAGATGCTATTTATTCCATCATTTCATTCTGAAAAATGACTGCCATGATCAATGACAATCTCACTTGGGATTCGGAACCTAGTTATAATTTGATTGAATACGAATAAGGTGACAGTATTCCCATCATATTTAACTATAGGCATGGACGCGGCCCACTTAGTAAAGTATTCTATGGCCATGATAATGTGTTGATGCCCCCCAACTGAAGTTGGGTTGCAATCCACAAATTCCACCCCCCAATTGGTGAAGGGGCCAACGTTAATGACTGGATGGAGAGGGGTTGGATGCGAGCGCATTTTACCAGTGAACACCTGGCAGGAGTGATACTTCTTAACCGCTTCTATACAATATTTAAAGATAGATGGCCAAAAATAGCTAGCTCGCAAAATTTTACGAGTTGTCACAAGCCTCGATAGATGACCACCACAAGCCCCACTGTGGTAATCATTTAGAATAGACTCGGCTTCTTTGTGAGTTAAACAACAATGCAAGATATTTTCTACTTCTCGATGATACAGAGTGTTGTCTATGATAAGGTAGTTCTTAGCTTGGTATCGTATATGTCGACGATCATCTCACGAGAGATGTTGGGGGAACTTCAAAGTTTGAAGATAGAGAACAATATCTCCATACCAGGGGTCTGATGATGAGACAAGTAAAATGTGTTCATCTGCAAATGAATCAACGTGAATAAAATCCTCATCTAATCGAGGGAAGTTGAATATTAACTCTACAAAAACTAGTGATTTTTTGGAACTTGCATAAGTGAAATCGAGAGCGAACTCTTGTAGAATGACAATCCATTTATTGTACTTTCCCCCTATGATATGCCTCATAAGGACGTATTGAAATGGATTTACATCGACAACCACAGTAGTTTTGCGGAGCAATATATAATGTCATAATCATTGGACTGCGTGAACGACATCCAAAGCTAGCTTTCCAACATGAGAATATTTGAGTTTGGGGCTGACTAAGTTTCGACTAAGATAGTAAATGACATGCACACAGAGCTCTTCATCCTCCTAAACCAACACCATACCAATTATCTCTTTGGACGCGGTGACATAAAGAAATTAATCTCTACTGTAATCTGGAGACTTCAGCAGAGGCGTCGATACCAAGGCTTTCTTCAAAGCATCAAATCATTCTTGGGCTCGCTTATCCAAAATAAAAGGAGTGTCCTTTAAGAGATGCATGAAACCCTTAGTAATATTGGCATAGTTCACTACAAATCATCATAAAAAGTTAGCTTTCCCCTGTAAACCTTGAAGTTGGTGAATAATGCGCGGGGGAGGAAATCGAGGTATTGCCTCAACTTTTAATGGATCTACCATGATCTCAGTCTCAGAGACTAAAAATCCTAGAAGATGACCTGACCTAATGAAAAATATGCATTTATGAGGGTTCAACGGGATGTGATAATGGCCACATATTTCAAAGGCTATCTGAAGGTTATTAGGGTGATCCACTCTCTTATGGGAGTGAGCAGCAAGATCATCGAGATAGGCTTCGACTATATACTTGAGATTGTGAAATGTGAGGGTCATAGCACATTGGAAGGTTGCTTCAGCATTTTAAAGGCCGAAATACTTCTTCCAATATGTGAAATTACCCCAAGGAAAAATAAATTTCGTCTTATTGTGGTCCTTGGGCTTAATATGAATTTGGTTATACCCTGAAAATCCATCCATGAAAGAAAAAACTTCGCTTCCCGCACACTTTTCGAGAATATGATCAATGAAGGGTGTCGATAAGTTGTCTTTAGGACAGGCTTTATTCAGGTCATGAAAATACATGCATACATGGATGGTTCCATTCTTTTTATTCATAGGAACAGGATTGGATACCCATTCAGTCAAGGGAACCGGGTAGATAAATCCAGCATTAATCAGTTTTTCTACCTGTACCTTAATAGCAGGGGCCCTCCTGGGATTGAGATCTCTAAGACGTCGTCAAATAGGCTTAGCATCCAGGTAAGTTTTAATCTCATGTTCAAAAATTCGAGGGTTGATTCCTGGAATCTCTTCATATGACCAAGCGAATACATCTTGGAATTCCTTGAAGAGTTCGGTGTAAGTCATTTCTTCTAGAGAACAATCTGCACCGATGTATACATTTTCAATATTGTTAGGTATAGGAGAGACATCGATCATAATGGTAGGGGAGATACTTGCCATGTTTCCTTCGACATAAATTTCATTCCTATCAAGTGGAACTACGACGTGACCGACTATCTCACTCAAAGTAGATCTAAAATCATCTTGCTCGATTCTGACAAGATCTAGGAGGAAATATGAGCGATCATGCATATCATCCCAAGGTTTGTTGGAACCATTAATGGCCTCAATAATAGCTTCATCCGAAGGAAAATTATCATCGAGGCATTCATGTGAACATGATGATGAAGTGGCTCACACAAGCTACAGAACAAGATCTTCCTTGTCTGTCTGTGAGGTAACAGGATCCGGATCGGTGGAAAAGCCAAGAATATCTTGATATGAAATCTTTGTTGTTGATAGTGGCATGACCATTCCAAAATGTAACTTACCTTCACAAGATGGCTTCGAGGAAGGTAGGTTCCAAGGATCGTTAAAATAGGAAGTGTGGAAAGGAACAGACCTCTATGATGAAATGGGCCTATTGAACATGGCGTATATATGGTGAACCTATGCCATGAAGTTGAAGGTACCCATAAGGGATTAATACATTCTAACACCGATATTCTCAGTTGTCAGCTAAGAATTGTTGATCACGAGGATCGGCGGTCCAACATATCCATTGGGGCTAGCGTATGCAAAGGACAATTGGTCAATCATCACAATCTTCCCATCATGAGGAAAATAAAGAGTATGGAAGATGGACGATACAATTACAGTCATAATGTAAGTCCAATTGCGTCCTAGTAACAAGTTATAGTCGAGGGGTGCATCAGCCACCTCTAGATCCATGTCTACCATTTTCCCACCTAATTGGACCATAAAGGTAGGAAGAATATCGTAAGGGCGGAAGGAGCGATCGTCAAAATAAATCAACATGGTCGGAGACTAAGAAAGGGTCGAAGAGCCGAGGGATTTCCAACAGACCAGGGACATCACACATGTTGCAGCACCTTCATACACAAAAGTATGTTTGATGGTATACTTCGAGTAACCCGGGTGGATTTGGAATTCCACATGGTAAGGAAAGCGAGGCTTCACATCTGTGACGTCAACCTTGATAACTTTCGAGCCACAAGAATCTAGATCTCCTAGCACAGATATCAAGGCATTCCTTTGTGAAGGACATGTCTGGAGTACCTCCTGATCCGACATCGCACAAGGGGTTTGACCCAGGTCCTCAACAATAGAGTAATTTTGGGTGGCTCTAGCATTAGGATTGTGGGTAGAGTGCCTGATTACTCCTTCTGTAATACGAGGTGGGGGCTCTGGTTTTTCAATCTATAAGGGAGTCTTCGGAGGAGGGGGAGACTCTATACCAGGTACAGTCTATGGAGAACTGTAATCACGAGACCGAGTGGCTAAATTAACCTCATATTTAACCATATTAATGCATAAACGGTCATTGTCTTGCATCGGTGGGTTTTTACTCCCACTCGGCACATTTTCGACATTCGAGGAGCTTGAGGCCATGTGTTGGTTATGTGGAAAAGGATTAGTCGACACGATGGGTGGTAGATATAAAAGCCTCGCAACTTCCGAAATTTTGGGGCATAAATGGGTAAGGTGATCGTCTATACAAATCTTACAGGGAAACTTCACCTTCTCCCTTTCTTTCTTGCCCTCACTAGCAATATTATTCGAATTCTCATTATTACCATTATCCTTGGGTTTATTATTATTCTTCCCACCCTTGCAATTATTATTATGTTCTTTCTTTTTATTCCCTCCTGGTTGTTGGTTACCATTCGGGCTGGTCAAAAATTGCATAGAATGTACATCTACCGACTGAGTGGGATTGGAGGACACAGATGAAGTTGGCCCTCCTACAAACTAGTTTAGAGACAACTCTTTCAAATGTCTTGTCACTAAGTCTGCAGATTTCACATTGGAGGAGCCTACAATTCCATCGGCATGAGGCCCAGGATTTTGTTTAGGGTCATAGTTTGACCTCGATGAGTCTGGAAAAATCTCGTATAACATCCCAAAATGATCAGGTATAATATCTAACTGTTGGTATTTAAAAATTACTTCTTCCTCATAAGTAACCCCAGATGTAGAAACATCCTTCAAAATATAAGGCAGGAGAGACTTAAGGAACCACTCTAGTAGGAATTTCAGGGGTATGTAGGCCTTGATCAACCTTTTCTGTCTGCACCACTCTTAGATGTGATCCGAGATATGAGTGTCCTTGTCCTGACGAAAGGTCGATAGAATTTCTATGCCATCATCAAAATGAACCGATAGTTGGAAATGGTTGAGGAAGACTAAAACCATCTGATTAAAGGTTTTGTATGACCCCCTAGGTAGCTCGATACACCATTTTGCGGTGACCCCCATGAGGGTGTGGTGAAGCAATCTTAACTGAATATAATCGCCTTTAAGGGATTTCGAAGAGCACCAAAGGTGAAAAGTAGTAACGTGATCACCAGGATCCTCACCAGTTTTGCCCTCAAATTTTGGAATATCCAAAGGAATCTTAGTGGGGACAGGGGATCATCTTGGATCATGACACATGGGGTCATTCATTAAATTATAAAAGTTTGGCAAAATGAGCGTGGCCATAAAAGGGAGACGGGGTTGTGACATCTAGCCCCAAGCTCCCTAGAAAGATTGTTGTTGGGGAATCACAACCCATCCAGGGTTTTAGTAAGCATCATGGCCCTGTCCAGGATTTTAATACCCTACTCCATATTTATTCATGAGGTTTTGGTTGGGTACCATTTCAGTAGGAATGTTCTGGTGAGGGTTGTAAAAACTACCCCCAGCCGGAGTATCTCGAGGTTGGAGGTTTCCCAAGGTATGAAATTGGCCTCCTCCGGGTGTGAATCAGGAGGATAAAGGTGTATTATTCATGCCAAATGTGTTGTTTAGAATCGGTACAGAGGAGGTAGGTGTAAAGGACGAAACATGAGCAGTAACTTGTCCACCAAGTTGGTTACTCCATCTAGAAGCAACAGGATTAGACCCAGGGTTAAAAGGAGGAAATCCTCCAATGGCAGGAGTCGTTTGTGGGAAATGAGTACCACCGAACGAGAATGGAGTATGTGGAGGAGATGTGCACCCAAGTCCAATTCTAGTAATCGTACCAACCACTGGGATGGAGGTTGAAAATTGCGATGTGAAATTCGGCATACCATAAGAAAAAGGCCTAGAGGCCATAGGGATAGACTAAGCATTATAGCCCGATGAGTGACAAAGAGACCCAAAAGGGTTTAGGGATATAGGTTGAGTATTCAATATAGGATGGGTAGAGGTGATGATAGGCACCTCTGGCACTACAAACATTGTGGTTGAAGGTGTCGAAGGGGTATCGTTAACTATAGTAGGTATGGGAGTCGAAGGACTCCCAGTATCATTTTGACTCGATTCAATGTTCATCCTTATATGATCACAAGTATGATAAGTGGAGGTGTGTGTACCACGTTTGATAACTTTACGTCTTTTAGAAGGAAAAGACTCAAAATGCAGTGGTAGCTGTAACAAGCGGTGAGACCTATGGGAAACCTAGTCTAGATCCATGATGACTCGAGACTTGAGATATAAAACAAATCCTAAGGCCAACTAGTAATCAAAGAGCACACCAAAATAAAATCAAAAGGCCAATATGAACACAAACAAGATAAATTGGATGAAAGGGGCCTCCCTCCCTAAAGTAGGTATGCCTCACCCAAGAGGGGCCTGAGACTCCCTGCTAAAGATCAGAGGTATTTGAATCAGTTATAAGGGCCCTCGTGGGCTTCACAACCAGTCAGTCAGATCCCCCCGGAGAGGTAATCCTCCATAAAGGTTGTGTGTTGTCTAACCCTTATCTGACCCAGGGTACCTACAGAATAACCCCTGCAAGTAACCTATGTGGTACCTAAGTCAAGCAACTAAGCAACAACGATATAATCAATGCATAGGAAAACAGTCGTAAGTCAGGTCCACCGTATGGGCAGGGTAACAAATCCAGGAACCTCGAAAGCACCACCTCTCATAGAGGTAAAGGTACTAGCAAGATCCCCATATATGAATAGATCCCCATAAATATATCTAACACTAAGAAGGTATCGGGGGGATATCCCTTTCAGCCAACCTCACGAGACCTCATGCTTAATTCCGGTGTAAGCGGAGCCTCCTAGTATTACCAATTATACAATAGATTTCTCCACTCCCTTAGTCAGACACATATGTTGATTTAATAGCCTCGGAGAAGTTTACTCACAAAATCCTATTCCAAAGCTCTAAATCCTAAGCTAGTTTGTGCACCCTAGAAAAATAAAATCGTTACTAATCAATTTTAAATTATAGCATTACTTTTAGTGGCCTTGCTTACTCAAAAAGGCATGGTTGTGAAACTAGTGATGTTATGACTCATCAAGTAAAATAAATGAATATGAATACAATACAAAGTCCTAACTTCAATTCTCAATAAATGATATGTTTTTCAAAATGCAATTCTCAATTTAGTTCTGCAAATTCCAAATAAGATGCAATCTTTCTTTACATGTACTAAGATCAATGATAAGGACTCAAAAGATCAAATTCCAACAATGTAAAATGCCTAATATATTTTTTATTTTCAATATAAAAGAATGAAAATGCAAGGACTGAACAACAGCTTGATATAAAAACTTGATTGTATGTAAACAGAGACAAACCAAGTAGGATATCAAGGAGAAAACACCCAGCCGAAGATGCAAGGACAATCAAATGAAAAGAATGATGAGAAAGGCACCGCCCAAAAATTCAACCAGAGAAGGGTTTCTTATCATTCCACAGACACTTAACAGTCATAACATAGACCCAAGAAAACTCAACAACCATCAAAACTTACCTAGCAACCATCAAACCCTGAAACCAAGTAACAAAGGGTGATGTACATGAATTTTGAAGGGAAAAGAGTGTATATATGCCTCTTGCAGGAGGAAAGCACACATATGTACGCGACTATCAGGTAAAAACCCATGTATATGTGTTAAAACACAGCCAGGTTAAGGAGAAGGATAAGAAACTCAAACTCAAAATGAACAGAGGTTGTCAAGAAGTCATACGACAAGAAACTTGATATAAACAAGAGTAATCTAAGGAGAAAAAAACTCCAAACCCAGAAAAAAGAAGATTATTTCCCCAGTATGGTCGCCAATTATGTTACGAGGAAAAGCTCTCTATGGCTAGGGGTAAACCAGAACAGATGGAAATGACTGCATAAATCAACTCTAATAGCAGGTATGTAATATAAACAAATATGCTAGCAAGACAATATAAAGGCCTACCTAGTCCAGACGTTTGGTGAAGTCCACCGTTGAGCACTTGACTCAAAGCAATACACCTACAACTTGTCCTCAACAACCAAGAAACACAAGAATATGGTGATAATATATAATGTTAGCACATTCAATAGTATTATCCATCAACATTCATAACAAATATGCCCATGGAATAACAATTCAAATATTTGCAAGATATTAATTGGATGAGAAAAGAGTATTTCTATTAAAATGTAATCAGCAAAAGTGAATGAATTACAAACTTTCGTGTCGGCACGGTTCGGAACTGAGAAACTAAGTTCCTTCCATCTCTGCCTCCACCACTTCAATCCTCCACCAAAGGAAAGCTCATATAAGAGAGATAATGAGGTTCTCAATCAAGTAGGGAAGATATTGGGGGTTGAACAATGTGTTCAGACTTAAAAGGACAAAGGGATGTAGACTCAAAATGAAGTGAATAATTTCTCTAGAGTAACTTTGCTCTCAAAGTTGAATTATTCTCCTCATTTCCATAGCTCGGATTTGGCCCATTTATAGCCTTCAAGTGGAACTGAAGGACCGATTCGGAACATTTTCAGTATATGGAAGGTCAAGGATCATGGATCTCATGACGTGGCATGGAAACCCGACACCATTTTTTAATTTTGGGCACAAAACCTGATGTACACAAGTTGTAGTGGTGCAACTTGCATATGCGCATGTTGTACAATAGATAGGGCACATATATGTGGAAAAATAATGTTTTTAGCTCTGGGATTTGCAAAAAGGGACTTCAAGTCTGCATAAAGAAATGGAAAAGGGCCCTATGTGCAAGTTTGCATAGGGTGAGGCAAATCTTGCTATAACAATTTTTTTTGTTGATATTGAATTGGGTCTTTGGCAAGCTTGATGGCACTCTAAAATTTGCACCAGAGGGTGGTTGGATTTTTTTTCCATAATCCAAACTCTAAAAGGATCTCTTGAATCCATAAGGCTTCTTGACTTGCATTAACCATTGCTCGATACTCATCTTCTTCTAAAGAAAGAGAAATAGCATGTTGTTTCTTATAGGCCCAAGTGACAGGTCCTAAACTAAGGATGAAAACATAACCTACAGTATATTTTTTGTTATCAGGGCCAGTGGCATGATCTGAATCAGTGAAACCAACCAATAAAGGAGTCCCCCCTAAGTTGTAATGTATCCCAAACTGAATTTTACCCCGAACATACCGAAGTATCCTTTTAGCTACTTTCTAATGGATTTCACGGGGTGTTTGCATATACCAGGAAACAAGACCAACAATAAAGGAAATATCATGAAAGGTATGATTCAAGTATAAGAGGATACCAACTAACTAAATGTACAAAGTGGAATCAACTTCAGGAGAAGTACAAGTGGTAGCTAGTTTCACTCTAGACTATAAGGGAGAAGGGGTTGATTTATAATCTTCCATGTGAAAGTGACAAAGAAGGTAACAAGAATAATTAGAGTGGGAAATAAAAATCCCTTCCTCGGTTTGAAAAATTTGGAGGCCAAGGAAATAGTGCAAATATCCTAAGTTGGTCATTTCAAATTTCTTCTTAAGGATGGTTTTCACATGGGTTAAAATTTTGGGGTCACTACCACTGAGGACAAGGTCATTGTTGGAAGAAGGACAAAGCGGAAAATCAAGGCAATTTTGGGAAAGAAAGCACGCACGAGGAAAGCGACAACTAGAAGGAGGATCAGCATGCGCGCATGCATGGAAGACCTAATGATGGTAGGGTTAGGGTTTTGATAATGTATTGTAATGGATAAAGAGCTAGAAATGTATAAATATAGATACTCAGGTATCATAAGGGGTGGGGATTTTATACTTAGGTATCGTTCGGTGGGGAGTATTATCAAGTTTAACTAGTTATCTATGAGTTGAGGCAATATGTAATATTTTGTTGTATGATCTATTTTTATAAGTTGTTGAACTAGAGAGGGAAAAGGAGGATAGATCTTGAGGGTTAGATCGCAGGTTGAGGAGCCCGGTGCGATCTAGTCCACCTCATATAGATCTTACCCAACTGAGAAGAATTGTAATGTGCATGGCGTTGTAGATGTGGAAATACTATAATAAAAGAACCAAGAGCCGGATCTTTGTGGATGTAGCCCAGGAGGGGGTTAAACATGGTAACATATGTGTTATGTGATGAATGCATGCATATCTTTATTGTCTTCAATAGTTATGGTTATGTTTAATGAATGAGTTTCTATATGTCCTGCGTATTTTAAAATGATGGTATATTGCATTTACAAGTTATAATAATGGTTCAATATACAGTTATCATATCTCACACTTAATCCTAGGCTGTAAACACATCAGTATTATAGCCACCCATTAAATCTATCTCGGGTGAGACTGTGCAGCACATTCTGTGCATTGTGTTGCCTTCTGGTTTACCAGGAGGGACAATAGTTTTAGAGGCTTTGTTGGAAACCCGAAAAGACATGAACCCTGGGTCAATACGAACTTGGACATAATAGAAGAAGTAACCAACAAATGGTTATGTTGACATTGGTAGGAACAGGAGAGGATTGAGTAGATGAGATAGGTTGAGTAAGAGAAGAGTGAAGAAAAGAAGAAAGAAATGAGCCATTAGAAGTAGATGTTTAGATCTTTGAATCCCACAAAAACAGAGATCGAAACTTGGCTAAGAACCAAAGAGCTAGAGTTTGCATAGAAAGATAACAAAAACTCTAGAGTAACACCCCACAAATATCTTGAGAAATACGTGTTTACTGATTTGCATGAAGTCTTTTTCTATGATTTTCCACACTTATTGCAGGAGTGGATACTAAGGTTGAAGGATAACAATGCAACGAACCAGATCCAACAGTTAGAGTGGACCCCAGTACAAATTGAGAAGTTACAACAGGTGAACAAAAACTTCACCCACGCAGTAGATTTTTGGCTTGACAATATTGTGGCATGTTTTATAACAGAGTTTGCAGTCGATATGGCGAAGTTGTACAGTGTAGTGGAGAAATCGTTTCTACGTGGACCTCGAGGAAGGTACATTAAATCATTGTATACGTCTATTATGATATTGCTATACAATAAAGGTGTAAAGACAATGGAGTCAGACAACTAAACTTCCCTGCGTGCATGGGGGAAGGGGGGAAGCACTGACAGATAAACGATAAATAGAAGGAGGAGAGGATAAGGGAAAGAAGGAGGATCCCTTAGAATTGATCATGATGGATGACGAATAGATCAAGCAGATCATGGCGATAGATGGAAAGACGCGTAGCGGAGTACCCTACCAATGCAAGGTGAATACCAAGAAGAGAGTCGTAGCCACGAGGGAAGGCTTGGCGAGTGATGAGGAAGAGGTAGAGGATCTTCGCATTGTGGAGCAGATTGAGGAAATCCTATGTGCAACATATGAGAGGAAGACAAGAGGTCCAAGAATGGGAAGAGAAGGCAACAATCCTATACATATTAATGTCAGTCTAGAACCCATAAACCCATGTGCGACTAATACACCAAAGAGAACACCATCGTTTAGACAACCGAAGTTCATAAGAAGTCAGATAGTAGGAAGTACATCTACACAAGGAACAACTATCGAAGGATCCAGTTCAGGCATCACTAGTTAAGTATCTACACCGTGTGGAGGTAGTAGTTCAACATTCAGAATGGAAAGATACGATCCTACCATCAGGTTACCAGAATTCAAAGGAGAAGTGTCTGACGACCCGGAAAAACATTTGTTCATCTGTGAGAAGATTTGGGAAGAAAAACAGATCATAGATGAAGAAATTAAACTAACACAACTAGCGATTACACTAAGGGATCGTGCATTGGATTGGTATATGAGTTTAGCTAAAAACAATCCACCAAGGACAACCCGAACAATTGCAGACATCAAGAAACTGCTAACAAACGAGTTCCAGAAGCCGAGTTTAGAGGATCCGTACATGAATGAGATGATCGAAATAAGACAGAAACCAGGAGAGACTGTATGGTAGATTGATCAGATATTCAAGCAACTGAAGGGAAAGTTAAAATATCTCATGATCGATATGCAGCATCGACACCTGTTTGTCAACTCACTACTCCCACACTTAAAATACCCATTGCAACAACAGAAGTTCCAGGTGCAGGTAGAGGCTCTACAGGCATCCCCGTGAATGGAATAAAACCAGTATCAACAGATGGACCCAACTATCGAAGAACTGAAGGAGGATTTGAAGAACTTAACGTTCCAACTAAACCAGAATACCAGTAAGGACAAACGAGAAGTTTTTTGGTGTACCACATGCAAGATGGAAGGACACCACAAGAATGAATGTTCGACATTCGCACGGTATATGGTAGCAGGAATGCCAAATCCATTACCAACAGAAGGACTATAGTGTGAAATATGCAAGAAACTGGGTCATGATCCTTATCACTGTACGATGATGCAGAAATAACAAACAGTCCCAAAGAGTTCATATTGCAACTTTTGCAAGTCAGTGGGCCATGACGACAAAGATTGTAGAACTATGGATTTGATGCGAGAAAGGACATCATATGCATACAGAGTGCAGGCATAAATGATGACTGGGCAAGTCGTACCACATTTTAATCAAGTTCCATCTCCATACAACACTGTGCAGAAACAATATAATATTGTCCAACAACCATATAATAACGCGCAATTGCAGTACAACACAACACAACCTAAGTACAATATTGTGCAGTACAATCAGGTGCCTCAGTATAACATGCCGAGAGGAGATTGAGCAGGCTATAGAGGTGGAGGATGAGTGAGGAGATTTTGGACGAGGTAGAGGACCATTGGTATGTCACAATTGTCAACAATCAGTACATTATGCAAGAGAATGTCTGCTTCCACTAGCAACTTGTATGTATTATCGCGCATTGGACCATGATACAGAGGAATGTCTGACACTGTTAGTAAAGATATAGGAAAATAGGAACCAAAACAACCAGAATGTTCAATGGATCTTAGCCGAAGCAAGGGATGAAGGACGTAACATCAACATAGTTACCCATGGAGGAGCTAAAACAAGAAACGACATCGCTCGACAAGAACTAGTACAATATCAGTGGGTGAAGAAGAACACTGAACCAAGGAAGCAGTTCAACGAGCAGAAGGAGAAGGAGGTATTTAAGAAAGAAAGACAAGAATTTTAGAAAGAAGACATGGTGTCGACTTCACCCATGCAGTAAAACAAGGAAGCACCAAAGTACGAGATGCCTCCATTATTGGTTCATACCAACGAAATGCAACCCATGGGACAAGTAAATACAATCAAAGGATTTTTGCAATCTTGTGTAAAAGTATTGAGTGATCCATCATCTGTAAAAATATTGAAAAACATATTAGAAAAATGTAGTATAGAGATGGAAGGCAAACTAGAACAAAAAACAGTCAATCACCTACATACGAGAAGAAGAACCAGTAGGGAGTTCAGACTGCATGCCAACATCATGGATTTCAACATGGGCGACATCATACTGGATCTAGGATCTGAATTTAATGTATTACCAAAGAAGACATGACAATGCATGGGAGATCCCACACTAGGATATTCACCTATTCAACTAAAACTAGAAAACCAACACAGAGTCATACCAATTGGTAGACTGAAAGGAGTAACAATAGACCTATATGGAGTGCGCACTAAAGCAGAATTTGAAGTCATTGAAATAGTGGACAACAGAACACCTTACCCAACGTTGCTTGGTCTGGATTGGGCATTTGACAATTAGGCCATAATCAAATTGAAGACTAGGAAAATGACATTTGATTTAGGAGAATACAGAGTCATCTCTCCATTAGATCCATCGGAAGGGGAGAGGTTTGTAGAACCTACTTGCCTAGACTTAGAGGAAATCAGACAGTTGTACAAAACAACTGTGTGCGATGAGTATTACGTAAAACCAACTGAAAATGGGATACTCAGTTGGCGGAGCATTACTTCATGTGCAACAAACTTAGATACCAGTCTAGAAAACTGGAAACAAAGTCTACACGAAGTTTCCACGAGAAGATGTGCACGAATAGACCACGCAGTAAGATGGGTAGGCACAGAGATAAGGGAACCACCTAGTTTCCACTGAGTAAATGACTTGGAAATGTTCTTAGCACAGTATGAATACAAAGTCTTGGAGAATCATAGACTGTTAGCGCTTGATATAGCACTCAATGCCACACCTACAAGATGGTGGGGCGCACACAAAGAGACAATCACATATTGGTACCAATGTAAGCGGTTATTGCGCATAAGTTTCAGCGCAGAACGGAAAAAAACAAGCAACAATGGTACGATGGACAGGGGGCACCAACGAAACACTTGGAGAAGTACAGAACATTGTGGAAATTGACACCCCTGAAGGAATGTCCTCATCATTTCATACACACCCTAGAAGGCATACCAGTGAACTGGTATATAGACCAGGAACTGTGACCTGGACGACATTGCAATAGAATTTTATAGCCACTTTCTCATTCAAACATGAGAACCCCAACACAGATGCAGATCTGAAATAGATAAGAGGTGTGATATTCATAAAAGAACCAAAAGTAGAACTCATAACTAAAGAACAACAGCAGAACAAACAAACAATTAAGGAACTGTTGTCATGTTACCATGTATAAGAGGAAGCACTAGATGAAGATGATCCATGCGATATTCAGATTGAAGAAACGGAAGGAGAAAGAGAAGTGGAGGGACCACCTACATAATCATAAGTTATTGTTGCATCGATCAAGGTAACGAAAGTCAACATCGAGACAGTTGAGAGCCCAAAAATGACCAGCATTGGAGATTACTGGGATGACCAAACAGTAGAAAGCATAACAGAGTTACTACACAAGTATAGCAACTTGTTTCCCACAACATTTATAGAGATGAAGGGTATATCTGGATAGCTAGGAGAAATGAAGATACCACTCAGACCTCAAGTGAGACCGATCAGACAACAACCATACAAATTGAACCCAATATATAAGCAGAAAGTCAAAGTTGAGATCAACATGATTCTCGATGCCAGAATCATAGAGTTGGTCAAAGAATTAGAATGGATAAGCCCGATGGTAGTTCAGGACAAGAAAAAAGGAGGGATAAGGATATGCGTTGACTTAAGGAATTTGAACGATGCATGCCTACATGACCCATTCCCTACACCTTTCACGAATGAAGTGTTAGAGAACGTAGGTGGACATGAAGCTTACTCATTCACTGATGGATTCTCAGGCTATCATTAGATTAATATAGCACAGGAAGATAGATACAAGACCACATTTGTGATAGAATGGGGATCCTACCAGTACACAGTCATGTCATCTGGACTAAAGAATGCACCAACAATATTCTCCAGATTAGTCATCGTCGCGTTTAAATAATTCATCCATCAGTTCCTAGAGGTATACCTGGATGATTAGACAGTTTATAGTTTGTTGAAAGACCACGTAGAAGTCTTACAGTCGATGTTAGAAAGATGTAGCCAGTGCCAAATATAATTGAACATAAATAAATGCTTATTCGGAACATTGTTTGGGATACTATTGGGCCACATAGTATGCAAACAAGGTTTACTAGTAGATCCTGCAAAGATTGCAGTAATTGTTAACTTACCACCACCAAAAATAGTTCGTCAGCTAAGAGCAGCGTTGGGACACACAGGATACTACAGGAAACTTATCAAAGGATACGCGCAGATTACCGTGCCAATGGAAAAACTGTTAATAAAATATACAAAATTTTAGTGGAACGACGAGTGTCAACACAGTCTGGATACCCTGAAGGAAAATATGGTCACCATGCCAATATTAGTACTTTCAGACTGGGAGAAGACATTCCACGTACATGTAGATGCATCATTCATAGCACTTGGATCTATCTTGGCGCATCCAGGAGCGGGAGACTTGGATCACCCGATAGCATTTGTGAGTAGAAAGTTATGAGAATCAGAACATAACTATAACACTACAGAAAGGGAAGGCCTAGCTATGGTCTACGCACTACAAAAGTTCAGACACTACTTATTGGGAAAACACTTTAAGATGTTCACAAATCATTCAGCCTTTAAATTCCTAGTCAACAAGCCTGTGTTAGGGAGGATAATCTGTCACTGGTTACTATTATTTAAAGAATTTGACTTTGAAATAATAGTCAAGCTAGGAAAATTGAATGCAGGACCTGACCACCTATCAAGAGTCACAAATGGAGAAGAACTGATGAATTCAAAATACAACTTCCCGGATGCACAGTTATTCTCAGTCCAGATCGTTGATGAATACTTCGCAGATATCATTCAGTACTTGAGCACAAGTACTGCGTCGAAAGAATATAACACCAAGCAGAAGAAAAACCTGGTAGTCCGCCCCGCAAACTATCAACTGATCGCAAGACACTTATACAAAATGGGTGCAGATAGCATCTTGCGAAGATATGTGTTAGAACATGAAATACCAAGAGTTTTAGAAAAAGCTCATGAGGGAATAGCAGGAGGGAATTATGCAGGCAAAGCTACCGCGCAGAAGGTATTGCACACAGGACTATGGTGGTCGACAATTCACAGAGACTCGAAGGAGTATTGTCAAAGATGCGATGTCTGTCAAAGGTAGGTAAACCCAACAAAAGGGATGAGATGCCATTACGACCACAAGTAACATTGTAGGAATTCGACAAGTGGGAAACAGACTTTGTGGGACCAATCAACCCACCAGAGAAAAGAACAGGAGCTAGGTACATTATCATTGCGACAGAGTACCTAACAAGATGGGAGGAAGCCGCACCAGTGAAGGATTGCAGCGCAGAAACAACAGTGCACTTTTTATTTGAATAAGTAATCACTAGATTTGGATGCCCGAGAGTTTTGATGAGCGACCAAGGCACACACTTCATAAATAGCACCATCAGCGCTATGACTGGATATTTTGAAGTCCATCATCAGAAGAGCACACCATATCATCCACAGACAAATGGCACAGTGGAATCATTTAAAAAAATCCTTGAGAATGAGCTGACAAAGATCTGTAACGTCACCAGGGATGACTGGAACCTCAAAATACTAGCAGTATTATGGGCCTACAGGACTACGTGCAAAAATTTGTGAGGGCACATGCCATTTAAACTGGTCTATGGCCAAGAAGCAGTGGTGCCATTAGAATATTTAGTACCAAGCTTGCACGTAGCAACGATCACAAAGATGAAAGAACGAGGCGCAATACAAGAGCGATTAAATCAGTTAATGACCATGGAGGAAGATCGAATATTAGCAAGGTTCCACTAACAGGTTCAGAAAGCAAGATAAAAATATTGGCATGATAGACACATTAAGAAGAAAATTTTCAAGGAAGGAGATATAGTACTGATGTATGACAGCAAATCGTTTCAACACCCAGGAAAGCTAAGAATGCACTGGCTAGGACCGTACGAAGTAAAATCTATCACGGATGGAGGAGATGTACAGTTGATAGACTTATCATGCACAGAACTCGGAGGGATGATCAATGGGAGACGACTGAAGTTGTACAAGGACAGTCGACCACCCACCACGCAGTAGAATAAAAAAAAAACAATATATCAAAAAGAATCAATAGAGGCATAGTGCGTTGAAGAAAAAAAGGGTATGCATACTTAGGAACACAAACTTGGTGAGGAGAAGGACAACGACCACAGAAAAGGGGAAACAAGTGGGAAACGGAAAGACGACAAAAGCAGTACGAAATGACGGAGATAGGTGGAATTGAATGTCGAAAAGAACCGATGGGACACCACATTAATCGCTCCAATTGGAGTCGGCAAGGTAGAGTAATGGAAATTTCAAAAGAGTCGGAGGTGCATTGAACCCATAATTAAGGAAACGTCCTCAACAAGCTTCATGTGAAGCCCATACAACACCCGGATGCGGGAGCACAGAGTCCATTTGTGAAAGGAGAATAGACAGAGAGCGATAGAGGCTAAGGAGCATAGGGACAAGTTCACAGAGGTCACAGAGACCATTCAAACTCATCAAATGTTCAACATTCACCACCATGGCACCACCAAAGCAAGCAAAAGCAAGCCAAAGCGCTAGAAAACCTAGATTTAGAACCAGGTCATAGGTATAGTTGGAAGAAGGTGAACAGAAGTTGTCGGAGATTGTCAATGTCGATGAAATCCCATCTCCATACACAGCACCGATGAACCCCACGCCTGTAGTGGAAGAAACCCAACAACCAGCATAAGAGGGCACAAATATAGATATACTAGTAGAGGTACAGGAGCAGCAGCACCAGGACGTAGAAACCCTGAAGGAGGTGCAACCAGAGAACATCGAAGTAGCTCCGAGAGTCAATGGAACAGCGCTAAATATGGAAGCAGCAGTTGAGCTATAAGAGTCTCAAACAACCATGTCAGATGACCCATCGGAAGGAAGAGTAGAAGACGTAATGGGTTGGCCGAAATGTTATTCTGAAGAAAAACCGATAGTCGTTGGAACCTTGATCCAGCCACCACCGAAGAAATATAAGCAGTAGGTACCTAGGTCACCTTGCAAGCAGCCAGTCGCAGCCCTCGTTCTACCGCGTATACCAGATGGGGTATGGGTGGAATTAGGCTTACTAGGGAAGATTGACAAGCTAAAATACTCAGACCACGATGTAGCAGACCCAAACAAGTTTCTAAAATTTGTAAAGAGAGTATACTTAGAGACTGTGGGCGTAAATTTGGTTGGGGAACCAATGGATCAGCCACTCCGATGGGCAATAGGATTGGAGAAAACGTGGATTTTAGATCTATTGGATCTACCACATTTTGGCAGAGGTTAGTACGAAAGTGTGTGCATCAAATAGTTGTTATCAGTCACACATGGTGGGGACATATGGTTGGACAAGCTCGTCTTGATAGATGTAGATATTATAGCGAACATAACAGGGTTTCCATCTCAAGGCATGGATCATGCACAACTTCTGGACAACAAAGCCAGGGAGAAATAACTAGTGGAAGAGATGAAGAAGAAGTATGATACCAATAGGGGAACATGAGGGATCATTATCAAGAGGATCAATGATGTCGCAACACAAATGGGCACGAAAATCTTAGCCTGTAAGCTGCTAATAAAATGCCGCAGGGAGGAATTTTCGACTAGGGTTGTCGCAGTTGTAGCTCAATGTGCCAAGGGAACCATAGTGAGTTGGGCACCCTATCTCTTGAACTTGTTCCTGGATGACTGCAAGGATGCGCGAGATCTAGGAACATAGTTTCACTATTCATGGCTAATCATGTTAATAGCCTTTATGGGATGGAGGGAACTGAGATATGTAACTTTCGTTACAAGACCCAAAACGAATCAGGGAGCGAGATATTTATTGCAGAAAGCAACGTCGGATGCTAGGCACAAAAGGATAAACGGTTCCATATTTGAAGGATACCTACTCAATTTGAAGGAGGCCATCAAAAACATGTGGAGGATCACACCAGAGGTTGTCGCGCGGTATCGGGACATTGCCAACTTCAAGGCCACATGACATGAGATGTGGATACAGGCATAGAAGGATCTCAATAAGAAATGGCTATAGATGTGCTACTGTATCACAGAGGGAGACATTGAAATGGTGATCAAAGACTTGGAAGATGAATGGAAGATTCCAATCGTCACCCATGAATTTCTGGAAAGGACAACATAAGAGGAGATAGGGCAGGAGGAAATGCAGCCTCAGGAAATCCATGTTCCCAAGAAATGGAGGACGATCCAGAAAAAGACAAACTAGACAGATGAAGGGACAGATAAGACAGGGACCCAAAAGGGGAAAAAGAACACTATGCAGCTAGCTCAAGTGCAGCAAAAACAGGCTGAGGTCGCACAAGGGACTACACCAAGTCCCAGTCCACAAGAACCAGATGGAAATAAGAGGCCATCCACACAAATAGGAGGATCATGCAAGAAGATGAAGGCGCAAAGAACACCTTCAGAGTATACGATCATGGAGGATGATGGAGAAATGATAGCCCGAATGGTCCAGGATTGTCTAGCCAAGGATTTTGACAATGTTGCACACCACAGGAACAGGATTCAAAAGGAGCTAGAAGACATGCGACAATTCCTCAATCAAATAAGGGAAGTACAGACAGCATGCAGTAGCAGGGGAATAGAGCCATCAACACTAAAGACAGAGGAAATATTGGAAGAAGGAGAGCGAGATCTAATCCATACAATACTGTAGGCGAACGAAACATTCCATATCACACCCAGTATGTTGCGCATGGATGAGATCGTGGGGAAGACACCCCTTA
>JASDQU011443102.1:9533-19819 GCA_032191745.1 Picea mariana | reverse complement strand
AAGCCCAAATGGGTAAGGAGAAGCCTTAGATATGACCAGTTTAAACAATCATATACTTTGGAGAGATCAATTTTTAACATGTTCCCTTTTTCTTTACTGATCTTTAGGCTATGTAGGCCCTCCTGAGCAACCCCAATGGATTCATGAATCTGACGTCGATCCAAAAATCCAAACTTCTCTTTTGACATGGAATATAAAAGGGTGAATTTCATTCTTTTGGCTATTATCTTTTCCACCACCTTGTAAATGTATCTGCACAAGGAAATAGGCATGAAGTCATCAAAAGTTTGGGGGTTGTTTGATTTTGGAATGAGATCGATGAAGGTTTTGTTGAGGGGAGCATGAATGTGCCCAACCATATGGGATTCCTCCACCACTACTAGAAGGTCCTTTCCAATGAGGTCAAAGAAACCTGTATAAAATTGCACTATCCAACCATCTAGACCCATAATTTTGTCCTTTTGAAATTTGTGGAGAACTTCTTTCAGTTCATCCTCAATGACTTCATCAAACAAATATTTATTGTCTTCTTCATCTATGAATCTAGGGAAAAAAAGTGTCATCCTGACAATATCAACAATGTTTATCCTTTCCTCAACTTTGAAGAGAGATTGAAAGTGATTTTTCCCTAATTTAGCAAGGCCTTCAAAGGAAGAAATCTCCCTGCCCTCTTGATATTTGAGGTGCCATATGGTGTTTGCATAAGCCTAAAAGAAATTGGTGTTTTCATCCCCATTTGTTAGCCATATTGCACATCTTTTTTGTCTCCAGATCATTGCCTCTTTTTCCCTAAGGAGTTCCTGATATATGGTCTCCAGAGATTTGATATCTTCTTTTGAAATTGTAGCATATCCTTCTCCAACCAAGAGATGGATTGTTTCTAGTTGATCTTCAATTTGTTTCAATTCCTCCTCGTCCTTTATGCATTTAGCAATGGCCCAAGCCACCATATCTTTCTTGAACTTTTTGAGATTTGTTACAAAATGAATAGAAGTTGGGGACCCATCTCTAGCATAAAATATTACCCAAGTATCTCTAGCATAAAATATTACCCAAGTATCCTTTACAAGGGATTTAAAACTCTCATTAGAAAGCTAAGCTGCATTGAAATTAAAAGGACTGGCAGGCTTATTCGGACCCCCAACAATTTCCATCCAGATAGGAGAATCGTCATATTCACCCCCACTACCTATCCCTTGTCTGAAATGAAGGGGTAATTCCAAAATATTTTATGAAATCATGAATATATCCAGTTGCTTTGCCACTCTGTCCTCTTCTGTCTGCTTATTCCTCCAGGCCATAATGAGTTTGATTGGTTTAATATCCATAATCCTATTTTCAATCAGGAAGTGAGTGAAAAAATTAAATTGTGGATCTGGTCTGGCATTGGGACCCAAACTTCTTCCATACCCATCGTGAAATTTAAATCGCCCCCGATGATAATACTATTAGTCTTAAGAAAGGATATTTTAAAGAGGAAGTCCCAAAAAGGGATGCGGTCTGCATGCGGTCCATAGATATTTAAGACTCGGAACTCCACACCCAAACCTTCCACCAGAAAATATACAACTATGCAAGAGTCCATTGCCCAATAGTTTAGAGCCTTAAAATTCTGAGAGTTCCATCCAACCACCAAACCACCTGATTTGCCTCTTGCATCTATACAAGCAAACTTCGAGGAGGGAGAAAGGGTTTCCAACATCGAAACAACAGAGGCTTCATCCCCCATTGTTTCTTGCAGTAGAATAATACTTGGTTGAGTGATTGAGATCAAGCTCTTCAAGGCATATTTTTTGGAAGGGTTTGCCACATCCCTGCAGTTAAAGGATAAAATATTCATGGGGGAACCCCCTTTGAGGCTTGTGATGCTCTAATAGCCCCTAAAATTGAAAGTTGTATTCATGTAGCAATATCAATTAAGGCTTGATTTTGGGATTTTTATAGGTGAGATTTTCTCCCTCTTCCCTTTTTGATTTCCGAGGCACAAGGGTTCTATCCTAGGCCTAGACCACTAGGGACTAATGATTCATAGGAGGGAATACCCCAATTCTAAATTTGATAGAGAATGGATTGATCCTCATAACCTTTGGAAGAGGCAACTTCAAGGGAAACTAAATCTAGTGGGGAGCATGATGATTTTTGGATAAAGGAGCACACAACAAGGGGTGGACTAGAAGGGTATAAGAGCAGTGGACCATCAAAATCTTTGGGAAAAGGAAGATATTTGAGGGAATATGACCATTGCAAATTCAAAAAAGAAAGTGCATTAGCTAAAACTATGATGGAGGGAGGAATAAAGGAAATCATACCCAAATAAGAAGAGTAAGCCTAGAGTTTCTCAACAGATGACCGATCCCCATCACTTCTGTGTGCCTGGAAAAATAAATGATAGCCAAATTCCTTTTCTGTCCAACCCTCAACCTCATATTCCACCCCTACATTTGAGATTGCACTTCCCGCTATAGAAGACCTATCCAAAGATTCACCATGCAAGCCAGATCCTTTATCCAAAGAGGGCATTTTATGATTCGTTCCATGTGGAGATGCATTCTTTCCTTGATGATACTGGAAGGATTTGGATCATTCACCGAGTGCGTGGCCATATTCATGGTAGTGACAACACCGAAAGGGAATTCCTTCATAATCCAGTCATTACAATAAAGAAGTACTGTGAGCCCACAAAACCATATCCTCCACCAAACCTTGGTGAACATTCAGGGAGACCAAAATACCAACAACAAACATCTCCCCAGAGGATTGGAAAAACATATCCGCTTCCAAGAAATTGCCCATCGCATTTCCAATTTCCTTAAAACACTTGATCGACAAGAATTCTGGTGGGAGTCCTGGAAGACAAACCCAAATTGGAAAAGTATATATGCACTCCTTTGTAGCGTCAAACATGGGGGTCCATCTCTTCAAAAGGACTAGAGTGGATTCTATGCACCATCAACCCTTAAGCGTCATGTCTTCCTAGATAGTCTTCTTGAAAATTAGTAGAAATCATCCTCGAGAAAGATGATTGACGGAAGGAAGAGGTTCACAATAATTTTTCCAAGTAGAAGCAACCCACTCACTTAGGGTTTTAATGTTGAACTGACGACCACATTCCCTACCAACAATATCCTTATCTGCCAAATCCACAACCTGGTCCATCGTTATATCATCTCCCAAAATAAGATTAATGGGATTACTAGAAGATTGAATACATCTATTTTTTCGATGCCGAGATAATTCCCTAGCTGGAGGAGGCTTTCCCGAAGCATGAATATGCAAATCCTTACACTCGATGTCTAGAGCTATCCCTGCGTCTTTTTCCCTATCACCATCCCAATCATTTAGATTTGATGGTTCCAAAATGGTCGCAATAAAACTTTCAGGAGACTGGTGGGGAGATTCCCTGGGCAAGGAAAAACTAGGGAGTTTCGAGGGAGGGAGAGGATCCTCCTCAAATTCCTCCTTCATCTCTTTCTTCACCTCTTTCTTCTCCTTCCTCTTCAAGTTCAAGTTCTAAAAGCACCACAAGAAAACATGTTCATAAACATAAACAAGAAATTCCTTCACTAAAACCTGATGTGAAATTTGAATTACCTATGTATGATGGTGAAGTCAATGCAAAGAAACTTGATAATTGGGTCAGACAGACGGAGGTTTATTGCAGTTTGCAACAAATCAAGGATGAGGCAACTCAGATCAAGTTGGCATCACTTAGACTTGCAGGCACAACACTCATCTGGTGGAAAAGCAAGTTGAAAAATGGCACACAACAAGTGGGTAATGTATTTCCATCATGGCAAAGTTTTATTTCTGCACTTAGAAAGCAATTTTATCCTTTGGGTTATAAAGAGAGATCATTAATTGAATGGCAATCTTTAAAACTAAGAAAAGGAAAAACAGTGCAAGAATACACAAATGGATTTCGTAAAATGGCATTAATGTTAGATATTCCTTTACATACCCAAGAAACTCTTTTGAAGTATATAGGAGGTTTACCTGCACATATTTGAAATACTGTATTCATGTTTGGACCTATTAATCTTGATGAGGTTTTTGTTCAAGCAACACACATTGAAGCAGGGAAAACAAGAGTTGGTGTAACAGGGGAAGTGTCTTCAAGGAAAGAGGACAAAAGGAAGTGGAATGGCAAGAAGGAAAATTCAATGGCAAGAAAGGAAGAGAAGCCCTCTTGCAAGCATTCCAAGAAAGAGGGGCATGATGAGGACCGTTGTTGGCAATTGCATCCCGAGAAGAGACCGAAGTGGTTAAAAGAGAACAAAGGGAGGCAAACAGTTGCAGCAACAACACAACCCACAAACTTGGGATTGGATTAAGGTGATGGATCTAAAGTCTCATTGGTTGGTATGACAGGTAAAATTGGTGAAGGATTTGATTGTGGACGTAAATTGTTTCACATAAGGGTCAGCATGAGGGACACTAAGGTTGACACATTGCTAGATAGTGGATCTCAATCTAACTTAATTTCAAAGGAGTTGGTTAAACAATTGGGATTAAAAACACAGATGCATCATAAGCCTTACACACTTAAATGGATAAGCAACAATCATCAATTGCACAAAACCAAGCAGTGCACATTAAAATTTGCAATCTCATCTAAGTTTGTGGACGATGTAACATGTGATGTGGTGCCACTAAGTGAATGTGGAATGGTCTTAGGGAGTCGTTACTTGTATGATCATAAAGAAATATTCTACAGGGAAAAGAATCAATGTCACTTAACCAAAGCAGGTCAAGAATATGTGGTTCATGCTCATCATTTAAAGAAAAAAAAATCTCTTCAAACTATGGAACAATTAAGAAAGGCAGCTCAAGCAAGCAACACACCTATAATTGTTTCAAATCAAGTAATCGATCTTAAGCAAGAACATGAGATGATTGTAGAATGGAAAATCAATCACACATTTCTTCAAGATGAGATAATGTCGTCCAAATATTACAAACATATCAGCTCATTTATAGTCATATTTTTTATACTATATGTTGGTCCTAAACTCTGCACTTGACTACTAAAGGGCAAAGCTAGTCCACCTATCAGTTTAGAATGATTGCTTCTTTTAACTTTTTGTTGGTTGGTTCGAGGGTTATTCTATCAAGACAAAGGCAAGGTTGGGTTGGCAGAACGATATGGATAAGGGCCCTCCTTGGCTGATGGCACACTAATGACAAACCAATGAAATTATAGAAAACAGAGGGAAACAACAAACTACTCAATGAATAATCTGCTGCAAGAAGTTCAATACTTAAAGTATCATTTCAAGACATCAAACATGTATCAAAACACAATAATTCCCACAGGTTGAAGAAAACAAATCTTCACCAAAGCATTAGTTTTTTGACAGGTTGGAAATCAGTAAAAATAAGTCATACAATAGCTGAAAGGAAATGAAATGTACGTTACACAAATAAAAAATTGTATTCAAGATAAGAATGAAAACACATGAAGAGTTTAATGAAACATTGTCATCAAGAGTATGTTCACCAGGTAGAGAGATTTAATCCATGCATAAAACAGGTCCAACCAATATGTTGTATTGCTATTCCTTCCTCAAAAAATCCGACCTTTACAATATTCAAAAACTCACTATTTAAAAGAGGTGTAGAGGCTCTCGTCCTTAAGGGACTGAGACCTCAATCTAGGGAATTGTTTGTAAAACAAAATATTAACTTCACTAAGATACTAGAATTAAATAACAAGAGTGGTCCTTATCACACACAAAAGACCACTCTTGCATCTAATCTAGAAAAATGTTGGACTTAATCAAATAACAACTACTACTGTCTCTGTGACATAACTGATGCATGTGCTGGAGGAACTGAGTTGAATGAAGACATGTCTGTGAGTTGTTGGAGGGCACTGCAGATAACCAGTTGCATGAGCAGAGCTTGTTGAAGTGTTTCTGGAACTAATCTACGTCAACCTATGACTGAGACTTAGCTCCCTATCTATGCCTGATATTTCAGAAGCCAAGCACACTCTGTACTGACCCCGTCAGCTGCCATCTGTACCCGTGAAATGGTTTCGTTGGAATGGTTGTTGGCCCATCATACAAGAGGGGAGACGTGGAGGTGAGCATCCAATCGAGAGACGGGATGAATGGGTGCGAGGGTAGATGATGTGTAGTGAGGGATACATGTGGTGTGTAGGGAGAGTAAGAGTAGATAGGTTGGGAAGTGAGTGGAGAGCAGATGGTGAAAGGTGAGAGGGGGCAGTAATGAGAAACAACCCGGGAGGAACTCGGAGTGGGGTGTAGGCGGTAAGTGGATTAGAAAGGGGGGGGGTCCAAGTTCTTGAGGAGCCACCACATTAGGTAGGGCCCGTGGTGGTAAAACCACTTGCTCAGACCCCCTCCCCACCGTTAAAGGTAGAATGGCTGGGGGGGTCCGAGTTGTGACAAGGACCGTTGATCTGGAGAGGTGAGCCACCGCCGATGGAGATCAACACGGGGTTTAACGGAGGACAAGTGTCGGGTGGTGAGAGGAGCGAGAGTAGTGATTGGGATGAGGGGAGATGATGGTTGAGGTGACGCGGTGATATGACATCATTCAACTACGTGATTGCGGGAGCTGTTGAGGGTGGTTTGGATCTAGACCGCCTTTGGGCCTGCAACCCCCCACAAGCTGCCATGTACCCTTCCAACAAAACATGGTTTAAATTGCAGGACCGCTCTGGAAAATTAACGTACAGGTAGTTTGCGTCCCTGCAATGAACTATAGCCGTCGATCTGATTACGATCTGAGATTTGGGTGACATTTAACTATTGCAAGGATTGACAGTTCTCGTTCACCTGGGATCAATGGTCTAGATTCACTTCGTACTTTCGGGCTTCAGGTGTTTTGAATGTGAAACATGAAACATCTCCCAGAGGAAAATCTCCGAAGTGAATGATCTGTCCCCATGTGTCATGATGGATGAATGGTCCGGATTCACTTCAGAAGTCCGGGCTTCGAGAGTTTCAAATGTCAAGCGTGAAGATCTTCCGGAGGAAAATCGCCAAAGTGACGTGGTGGTCTGATGTTGTATGATGTCAAAGCTACTGAGGTGTCTTGGAAAGAACGGTGACACGTGTCATGTGGAAATGGGCGAATGACACAACCAAATGACCTAAGATTAATGCCATGTGTCCTGCCTCATGAGTGTGCCACGTGTCTCAACTAGTTGCCACGTGCTTCGACACTTCAGGAGTTTTAAAATGTTAAGCATGAAGATATCCAAGAGGAAAACCGTCGAAGTGGTTGATATGATTCCACGTGTCCCCTCCAATGGATGGTCCTGATTTACTTTGGGACTTCAGGTCTTTGGCTCTTTGGGACTTCGAATGCGAAACCTGAAAATCTCCTGGAGGAAAATCCCTGAAGTGAATGATCTGCTGCCACATGTCGTGACCGACGAATGGTCCAGATTCTCTTCAAAAATATGGGCTTTGAGACTTCAAGAGTTTATGAATGTTAAGCTCGGAGAACTCCTGAAGGAAAATCGCCCAAGCGATGTGTCAGGTTCTCGGGACTTCGAGTCTTCGACAACTCGGTACTTCAAACTTGATATTAAAATCCGTGTGATTCTGGAACCCGAATGGACAAGAGCCATTCATCTATGATTTGTTGGGTGGATCTTTACCATCAAAAGTTCACCTATCTGTTCCCACTGTATGAGCCTGAAATTTTCTGCTCTAGATTGTTGCGTTGTGTGCACGGGCATTTCATGCGCATAGAAAAGGCTTGGCAGACTAGCGGTGAGCTCAATCAATGGTGCACGTGATGACAAGCATTCTAAAACAAATATGACATGTATTTATCCTTTTAGAAAAACATAAACAAAAATGCACGAAGACTCAAAAAGGAATAAGGGCCAAGACATTCAGTAGTGGGAAACTGACTTGACCATAAGAAAAAGGAAAAATATATGAAGGCATAGGGAAAAAGAGAGGAGAGGCAGGGGATGCAGACCTAGGTTACAACATTGGCTCCAACTGGGGATAGCTCATCCCTATGAAGTGCTAAGAACTGTAGTTCGGTGCCTTCAGATTAGATAACTGCTCTTACCTTTCATCACTTACCCTCGTTTCTGTCTGCCAACCCTGTGTATATGTTACTGTCCCTCAGCCATGCATTTTATTGAATTAAAAACTGAAACTACACCCCAGTGCCTTGTTGGGCTATGGATTCTTTATTCACACACAACTAACTAATCAAAAGCAACAATAAAGGAAAGTGTCTATGGTACAAGAGGGACCTTCCCCCATCCTCAAGCAAAATAGTGTTTCGGGAAGCACCCATTTACTAGGCCTCCAAAGATCTTTGTATCATCTAGATTGTGCAGGATGAACGTGTTGTTATCTAGGACTTCAACAACCTTAAAAGGGCCAAACCAAAGGTTGTCGAATTTACCATGCTTGGACTTGTCATCCCTTTTGGCATCCCACCTCAAAACCAGGTCACCTTCCTGAAAAATCTCCTTCTTGGTTTTCTTATCAAAGGTCGATTTGATTTTTCTCTGGTATGTCTCTATTCTTTGATCAAGTGCCTCTCTTCTCTGCTAAACTTCTATAATCTAGAAAATCCTCCGTTGGATTTCATTGGGTTCCTCAATATCCTCCTGGAAGAATTTCAGGATTGGTATACCGAGATGAGTAGGAAAAACAACGTCTATGCCATAAACAAGCTAGAATGGTGAGGTTCCTAGAGACTTCTTAGTGTTGATTCTATTATCCCATAAGGCATACTTGAGTTTAGAGTCCCATGATTTCTTTCTTTCAGTCAACAACTTTTTAATGATCCTGATGAGAGTCTTTTTTGATGATTCTGCCAGGCCATTTCCCTGAGGGTAATAGGGTGTGGAAAGTGTCAAGGAAATGTGGTGACTGCCATAGAAGTCAATCATGGCTTTGGACTTGAATGCTTGGGCATTGTCTGTTACAATCTTATTGGGGCAACCAAATCTCGCAAAAATATTAGTTTCCAGGAAATTCATGATTACCTTGTCAATGGCATTCATGGTGGGCACAACCACAATCCATTTGGTGAAGTAGTCCGTGGCAGTGATGACCACTTGTGTTGTCCACTAGAGGGTGGATTTATTTATCCTATGAAGTCTAACCCCCATTGTTGAAATGGACTACTAGCTTTGATAGGTTTCAGAGGCATTGATAGTAACTTATGTTTCCTTGCAAACATCTGACATTCATTGCAGGCTCTAACAGTGTCAAACACATCAGAGAAAAGGGTGGGCCAATAGTATCCTGCCCTTAGGATCTTGAGCATTGTGGCCTTCCAATGTTGGTGCCCTCCACACACTCCTATGTGCATTTATGTTGTGACTTGTTTAGCTTCATCTCAATCAAGGCATTTTAACAGAATGCCAGTAGGATCCCTCCAATACAAGCTCTGGTTTGAAATGCAAAATTTGATGGCTTTCAACTTGAGAGACCTAGCCTTTGTCTTCTTCACATTTGGTGGACATTCAAAATGTTGTAGAAAATAGATGATGTTTTTATACCAAGGTGAAGAGGAATATTTTTCAAATACCTGTAAGTTGTCTTGTCCGGGTTGTATGATGGGTGCATATAATTGGGTGAAGATTTGATGCAACTCTAGCACCTTGCAGTTTGATTCTAATAGCAATTTGGCCAGTCCTTGCCCCTTGATCAACTTGGTGGGATTTATGTGCAAATCATACTCCAACAACTTTACAATCCATTTTCCTCTTTTCCCCTCGATGTCTGGCTGGACCAGAATCTCTTTGACACTACTGCTAGGAACAAAGGTCGTTATGCTAGACTGTAGCACATAAACCATGAATGCCTTGAGTGCTTTGACCAGTGCATAAGCATGCTTCTCTAATATATCATACTTGAGCTCAACATCTCGAAGGGCTCTAATGAAAAAGGCTATTGGTTGTTCATTCCCTTCCTCATTTTTCTGCAGCAGTACAACAACAATTGTTTCCTTTGAGGAAAAGGAAAAGATGAAGAACTCTTTGGTATAGTCAGGGCTGACCAATATAGGTGCTTCGACTAAAGCTTGCTTGATTGTTTGGAAAGATGATTTTTCCTCCGAGGACCATTTTATCACAACATATTTCTTCAAAATGTTAGTAATAGGCTTCATAATCTCAACAAATATTGGCACAAAACATCTAAGGAAGTTTATCTTACCAATAAAAGTCTGGACAACCTTTTTGTTTATGGGGATCATGATTTGTTGAATGACACAAACCCTCTTTGGAACAATTTTTATGCCTCCTGCTGATATGATGTGGCCCAAGAGATTTC
>JASDQU011443101.1:26359-39917 GCA_032191745.1 Picea mariana | reverse complement strand
AATCAACTAACATATATGAAAAGAATTCAAAAATAAGAATTCAAATATTCATGTGTGATTATCATCCATTATCACAATGTTCCTTTGTCTTTGAACCACTCTCTGAACCAATCTATGAATCCATGCTGTCGTCCACTGTCATATATTTGTCCAACCCTACTAAGTGTTCTTACGAATCCATCTATGTCCATATTGTCCAATACTCTACTACACAACTTTCCATAATGCTGACCCATTTGTCACTATACTATCATGAAGTCTTCATTACTGCAACTCATCAGTCTATCATATTGTACTTCTGCTAACTGACTACTCTGAATTTGTCTACTCAAAATATGCAAGCTACTTGAAGGATGGTTCTCTAGTATGTCTCAGCTTCCAGATAGACTCCCCTATCTAATATTCATATTACATGGGATTCTCTAAGATGGATGGCTTAGTAAAATTCCTGTTATGATGCAGATTCATCATCATCTTCATCAGTAGATTCATCATCTCTCTGAACTCTAACTTCTCTATTTCTATCTGTGGATTCATCTTTCACTACAATACCTGAAAATACAATCTCTTGAACTTGTTCCTTATTTACCTATCCTTCTTTTCTTTCATTTCTTTTCCAAACCTTTATGCATCTAACATCTTCCTTTTTCTTTGTAGATTTATCTTCATCTCGTTTTATTGCCAATCTTGCAATCTTTGGGACCTGGTATTTGTTCACTTGTTCTTCTTGTTTTCTTATCCATACTTTCTTATATCTGATATCAGTTTTCTCTTTCATGGAAGTATCGATCACGCTTATACAATCATGATCTATGTGTCCATAGTTATGATATTTGTAACATTAAATGTTCATTAAAATAAATTTACATACATGGGAGTGAATGATTTTCTTTGTGGTGTAGTCCTTCTGAATTCCTTCCTTGACCAATCATGATCGTTATTGAAGATTCTTTGTGTCTAGAACATGGATGGTCTTCTCGAAGATGTATCTTTATTAGTTTTCTTATATTTGGGTTGACCATGATTCCTTCCTTTGACTACTTCTGCATAACTCTTGCTCTTTTCTTGATTCTTATTTTCTAGCAACCTATAGATCTTCTCTTCATTCTCTACAACTAATGCAAATGTTTTTATCTCTTCAAAATTCTTGTTGATCTTGACGATTTTACTTCTCAATGTGAAAACTTCTTCTTCAAGCTTCTCAACCTCTTATTCTTTCTTCATTATTTGAGACTTTGTGACTTCTTTTGTTCTCTTCTCTTATTCAAGATATATTTTTAATGTGATTATTTCTTCTTCAATTCCTTTCTCATCTTGGCCAAACTCGACCTCAAGCTGGTTTAAATAATTATTTTTTTCCTTAAGATGATCTATCAATGTCTTCTCTCTCATTTCTTCTTCTGCCTTATGTGTTGTTATGTTGGATTCCAAATAATGATTTTGATCTTCAAGATTTTCTTCAATCTTTCTAGATTCTTCTAGCTAAGTTCTTAAGTTCTCGATTACCTATTGGGATTATTAAAAAATATGAACACTTTCCTTTTGTTTCATCAATTCTTTCTTAAGTGAATTGTTTTCTTATCTTTCTTTTCTTAGTTCATCTAAAGCATTGAACAATTATGCTTCATAATTGTATTCTATTTCAATTAGTTTTTCTATCTCATTTCCTTCATGGCATTCCATTTCAATATATCTGTGTTTTTCACAATTAAATCAAAACAACATACTTATGTTGATTATGTACTCTTCATCTTCTAAATTTGTTTGATATAATGAACATATTTCTTTTTTATCTATATCGGCATCTTCTTTGACATTCTCTGACTCTATGATGGGTGAAGAATAAATATTATGTCACTTATCCCAAAGTTCTTTAGCTAATTAACATTTACCCACTTTTTCCTTTATTGAATCATATAGTCCTTCCAAAATGAAACCCATTGCAATTTTGTTATTTTCGTTTCAGTTCCTTCTTTGTTGTAGTCTTTTCCCTTTTTGAACTATCATATCTTGTAACAACTAATTGCCAAATATCAAACCCATTTTCCTTTAAAAATACTTTTATCCTTCCACTCCATATCTCATACTTTAAAACATTCTGACCATTAAACAATGCTACTCCATTCTCAGAATAATCAATGATCTTCTTCCATTGGTTAAACTATTTCCTAAAGGAACCTGCTCTAATACCAATTTTTATTACTGAGAGGGGTGGTGAATCAATAATGAGGAATTATACCAATTATTAATGCTTTAAACCACAACGGGCAAGTTCTATGGTGGCTCAAATGAAGAAGCATGACCCTAATAAGTTAAGAATTTGTGTCAACTTCAGAGGTCTCAACAAACTAACTTTAATGGATTTTTTTCCCACTCCCTTCGTCGATGAAATAATTAATGAAGTCATGGGTCACAAACATTATTCATTTACAGATAGATTATCGGGATATAATCAGGTACCAATAGTCAAAGAGGAGCAACTGAATACAACATTTGTCTCAAAATTTTGATCTTTTTCCTATAAAGTTATGCCATTTATACTGAACAATGCCCCAACAATTTTCTCAATAATAGTGGTCAAAGCATTCCAAGAGTATATATACAAAACTTTGGTTGTTTACTTCGATGACTGGACGATATACAACTTATTCAAAAACCATAAAAAATTGATTAGATTGATCTTTGAACGATGTAGACGAATCCAACTATCTCTTAACATTAAGAAGTGCATACTACAAAAAGCTTGTACACCAGTATTCAAATATCACATTCCCAATGTATGAGTTGCTCCCAAAACAAATTGAGTTCAAATGGAGTCAATACTACCAAGAATAATTCGAATTCTTAAAGAATAAATTGGTTGAATCCCCCATATTGAAATTTTATGACTGGTCGAGAAGGTTTCTCATCCATGTCGATGCTTTGAACATTGTTGTCAGGTCAAATCTATCACAACCATACAATGACACAATCGACCATCCAAACATGCAGGCTAGTCGAAAATTGAAAAAATAAGAAAGGAACTATTTGACCATGAAAATGGAAGCTCTTTCGATGATATTCGCATTAAAAAAGTTTCGACATTACCTACTCGCCAACCCTTTTACATTCTTTACAGATCACCATGAATTAAAATATTTAGTTAATAAACAGGCTCACCAAGGAAAGATCTATCACTAGTTTCTATTATTCTAATAATTTGAATTCTACATAATTTCCAAAATGGAAAAAATAACGTCAGACTTGAACATCTATCTCGATTTTTTTGATGATTCCAGTTGCGTGAGACATTCTCTGGGACATAGATTGATTGATTCGACTTGAGAGAGATCCCCTAAGAGGGGTTTGTAGTTCCTATTTGAGATAGAGATGGAATGTAGAGATGGACTCCTCCTTACATAGAGTTGAGAAGAACTCCAGATGATTCTCCTGTGTAACGTAGTGAGAAAGGAGATCTCTAGAGTTGGACGTTCTTGTGGTTGATCATAAGGTGAACATCTAAATTCCCAAAGAGTTGGGTGCATTGTCATGATACATAGATGAATGTGATGTATTATCCTCCTCTGAGTAGAGAGTTTATGATGAAATCCAGATGAATCTCCTATGCAATCCAATGGGAAAGAAGATATTTTGAGTGGATGTTCCTTTGGACAAGCACAGGTGAACATGATCCTAGTGGCTTAGCACTAATGAGAGTGGTTCTTCTATGTAATGCAGTGAGCCCGAGATATGGACATTCATATGGTTGTTCCCTTAGTGGATGAGCACTAGTGGGTGTATGATAACCCTTTCTATATTGTTCAAGAGTCAGACCTTCCTATAACCCTAATTGTAATGTAAAGGGTATGGGTATGCCCCACCTTAATGTAATTGAGAATTAATGTAATAGATAATTAATATGGTTAATATTAATTATATTATGAGATAGAGAGGTCACCCTTATTATGCCAATAGAAACTTATGTTGATAGGTCAAGTCTAATATAAGTAAAGGCAAATTCCCCATTGAGGAATCATACCTTTTGTGTGAGTTTGGAAATTTCAGCAAGTACACTTCCTGGGAAAAGTGTGACCTCTCTTGGGCGCTAGTCTTATAGGGTTTGCAAGAACCCTCTTATGTGCTAGGTTTTCTTGGTGATGAAGGTATTTCTCTTGAATAATATATAAAGGGATTTGGTTGGGTTTTCTTCTCTTGTTGAGAAGGGTTTCTGAGGATACTTCTTGTGTTCTTGTGCATGGTGTTTCTTCTTGTGATCTTGGTTGCTACAACACAATTTTTTATGGTTTAATTTAAATGATAAAAAGGAATGAACTTCATTATTAAAAATTGGTCTTTGAAAAATCAACATGGTATCGTAGCATAGGTATTGAAGAACCTCTGCACGGGCATTTAAAAGAGTAAATCGTCCTCCTTCTGCAGTTTCGTACGACCTCTAGGGTTTCTGTAGAAATCTGTACAAGCCTCACTTAATTAGCCTTTTCATCACTTTACAAGTGGATGTTGAAGCTAAAACTTGGACCAAGTTGTACGGCCTTCCTCAACGCATCTCTAGAAAACTTCAAAGTAAAATTTTTAGGATTTTGAGTTTTTGGCCCTAGCGTTTCAAGGTTGCTGAAATTTACAGAATCTTGACCTTAGGGTTTCTGCAACTTTTTGAAGAAACATTTCAACTCAACAATCATTCCTGTGACACTGTAAAAATTTGATTGTTGGAAGTCATAAGCACAACATAACCATTAGGTTTTCTAAATCCAGTGGGCAAGAGTTTGAGAAGAAATCCAAACAAATGAAGAACAAAAATTTAGTAAAATATAGGCTTGATGGAGCAAGCAAATTTAACTCCTGGAAGTCAAGGCTTTAGGTCACCCTTGAAGAAGATGACCTTTTGGATGTGGTAACAAAAACTTTACCAGATTCATCTATCGATGAATAGAAGAAAATAAGGAAGGAAGAGTATATCAAGGAAAGAAAAATAATCATCTACTCAGTAAGAGATCATCTCTTACCTCGTATTTACAACCTGAAGATAGCTTATGAAATGCATAAAGCATTAAAAGAAAATTTTGAAAGTAACAACACCCTCATAGCTCTTACCTTGAAGATCCATCTTCAAAGTGCCAAGATGAGTAAAGGTGATATAGTCGTTATCTTCTTTATGAAGATGTCATAGATTAAAGAACATCTAGAAGCCATTGGAGAAATCATGTCCAATAGAGAACTTGTCATATCTACTCTAAAAAACCTTCCAAAACATTGGGAGCCTTTTCTTCAAAGTATCATTGGAAGAGAAATTTTGCCAACCTTTGATCGTTTCTGGACAGACTGTACTCAAGAAGAACTTACACTTAGAAATAGATTAGTGGAAGACTCCCCTGATGAAAATCATGCTCTTTCACTTCATACAAAGAAAGGAGGAAGATTCAAAATAAACTTCAGACAAACATTCAGAGATGAGAATTCTTCATTAACCTCAGATCATAATCATAGAAGAGATGTTTCAGAAATTCAGTTCTTAAGATGTGACAAATATGGGCATTATGCAAGAAACTGTCCATCTAGGAAAAAGGGAAGACAATATCCTTCCACCAGTGACATTGATCCATACCCACCTCAAAAGAATGAAGATAAGAGAGAGGAGAATTACTTACTCTAAACCAAGCATGAAACTAAACATGACTAAAAACACAGACTTCAGAGAGAGTTACTTGACTCAAAGGGAGTCAAAACAAAATGAAAAGAAGGAAGAGATAATACCTTCAACAAGCTCAGAGGAAGACATACAATATTCCAGTAAGTTTAACTGCTCCAGTTGATATGACCATAGATATTACGACAGGGCATAAAGGGCCTGCCTATGTCAAAAAAACTCTGCAAGAAGTCAAAGAAACATACAAGTCCCTCAAGGGACATCTTGAGAAAGAAAAAGAGTTTTTCAAAGTTGCCCTTCAGTCATGAGCCACTTCATTGATTTTGAGCCTCCTTGTCTTGGAAAAGAAATAGGAGAACATGTATAGAAAGATGCCATAACAGAAGAATACAAGTATATCTTAAAGAATGATGTGTTAGATATTGTTCAGAGACTAGAAGGAAAGTTTGTGGTGAATTCCAAGTGGATATATAAGATCAAGCATGCAGCTAATCTCTATCCAAAGGATTCTCACAAATAGAGGGAGTTTTCTATGATGAGACACTTGATCCAGTAAGCTCGATACACTTCCATCCGTACTACCATACATGATTTGGAAACTATATCATATGGATAGATTCTTGATGATTTTGGGATTTAGCAAGAGTGTTGTTGATCCAAACCTATATTATTATAGTGTTGGTGACTATTGACCCTTGGTTATGGAAGGAAGCGAAGGACAAGGAAGAAAAGGTGAAAAAGGAAATTCACAGAAGACACGGTAATTGTCACCGGGTCGAAGTGATCAAAAGAGAATAAAAGATGGAGCGAAGTATGAAAGTGGAAGTCATTGGACAAGGAAATAGAGGATGACAGATAAACAAGGAAGATGGATTGAGGAAAACTCAGCAAGTGGTAAAATCCACCGTTGGATGCTTTGGAGCACCGCGCGAGAAGGAAGGAAAGATAGGCTGGTGAAGCCCGAAAAAAGTGGGTCAAGTTGACCTAGGGTTTTGGTATATAGGGTTTTGGCACCTAGGTTTCAGCCTAGCGCTGTCAATGAAGTATTGTAATGTATAAATAAAGGTCAAGTGGACATGGGCCGCATTGGTATGATATTGTTGTTGATCTAGCTCTATTGTTGTGGTGAGATATTATTGTATTGAGAGAGAGAAGTGTTAAGTGAGAGAGCCTTCTCGTATTATAATATCTTCAACTATGTGTGAAGCTCAAGTCCTATAGCTAGGTGCATGAGAAAGGGAGAGAAAGAGAGAGAAGAAAGAAGATCTTCTAGCTAAGAGTGCAGACAAGAACTATAGGCTTTATCTTAATAAATCATAAGAACAGTTCTATGGACGTAGCCTTAGAGAGAGGGTGAACCACATACATCTCGATTTGTCTGTGTGATTGATCCTTTAATCTCTGTCACTGTTATATTGTTATTTGCATTGTTGTATTAGATCAGATCTATAATTGTGCAGAGTAGATCTAGCTTGGTGAGGGATATATGAATGTTGCCTTGTTGTTGTATTAGATCCACTTGATATTCCCCTGGTTGTAGACATCTTTGTCCTGCAACCTCCCTCTTAGCTACTTCGGGTGAGACTACATCTGATTTATAGGTGTTGCCAAAAGGGCCAGTAGCTAAGGCTTGTTGGTGCGCTCTTCGAGTGAACCTTGGGTCTGCCCCTGTGCCAACAAATGGTTCTATTACTGGGACAAAAATCTTCATGAGGGAATGTCAAGGTGGTTCCCATCGAAGATAGAGATTCAGAAGTGGATAGAAGATCAAGAGAGGGACTTTGATCAAGCCCAGAACAAGAACCCTAAGCTAAGTACTAAAGATTGGCTACAAATATACATCTTCACTGACATTCATGGGATCTTCTTTGGAGGAATCCATTAGGAGTTTTCTGAGTGGTTGGCTAGGTTAGCAGATGCCCAGTTTGAGATCAAATCTAGAACCCATGTGGTTTGGACGTCGGCGTTGATACAAAAGGTCAAAAGAGTCGATAACGTTGTATCTAGAGTAGTAGATCATTGGTTTGATAGTACCATTGGAGGGTATATCACCAAGTTTTTCATTGAAAGAATAGAATCATATAGCCAAGCTGAGAGATACATTTTCAAAGAACCCATAGGAAAATTGTTTCACTTTCTGAAGTTGAGAATCAAGATGTTGTTGCATGAAAATAACATCTTGAAGATACAGTAGATCGAGTGAATTTGAAAAGAATAATGTTCAGGAATTCAGACAGTGACAACGATACATAAGATGGACATAAGTGTAGTGGGAGAGTATTTAGAGGGGTTCACCTTGAGAACTTGTTTAAGAAAAACTACAGGGAAGAGGGTTTCTACAGTGGAGAAGAGGTAGATCTGACAGATGGAGAACATTAAAAACCCGCTACGATAGAGGAAGGACAAGTTGAATAACCTCACCAGGACAAGCACAAAACTCCAGGAACTGCATAAACTGTTGAAGTAAGTACTGTTAATCCTCCTGTTATTTCAGCAGCACTAGGTAATCAAAATAATCAGAACCACCAGAGTCCTCAGAGTATTGTTACTAGTAGCTCAACATCTACTTAGAAAGGAAATGTAGGTAGCTCTATGGCAGATGAGATGAGGCTCCCTATCTTTAGGGGAGATGGATCTGAAGATCCTTATCAACATTGGTTTCTGTGAGAATTCGTATGGAATATTAAAAATATCATCGATGAAGATGTTAAAAGGACCCAGTTCAGCACTACCCTAAGGGATCACGCACTGAGTTGGTACATGAAGCTTGTCCAAGGACTTTCGCAGCCTAAGCCACTGGGCAAGATCAAGAATGTACTAATTGCATAGTTCAAGAAATCTAAGTTAGAGTCTCAATGTATTATAGAACTGAAGGAGATCAAGCAGAAAGTAGCCGAGCATGTTTGGGAGTTCGATCAAAGGTTCAAGACCTTAACAGGTCGATTAAATTTGCAGATCCCAGATGAACAGAATAAAGAATGGTTCATTGCTGCCCTTTTACCACACATTAGAGTTCCCTTGATGCAACAGAATATTGCTTCGTAGGAAGAAGAATTGGAAATCACTATGAAGCTTGAATCAACCCCTATGGGAGAATCCATTTCAGGTATGAGCCAGATCTTGAGGCCAGCTGAATAGTTTGTCTCTACAGGTCGAGGATATGAAAAAGGAAAAGGGGAAGGACAAAAGAAAATATATTTGGTGTATAAGATGCAAATCATAATGCCATGATAAGGAACAATGTCCTTTATTCCATGAATATTTTGCCTCAGGAGCACCGAGCCCCTTGAAGCAAGTCAACCTTCCCTAGTACGAAGTATGCAGAAATAGGCATCGCATAGGTGACTGTTATTACATCTAGAAGTATGTTCAGAGTCCCACAAATTTATATTTCACATTCTAGAAGTCCATGGGGAATGATGATAGGGATTGTAGGGCCTATGAACTTATGCACGAAAGATCGAGGGACATATACAAGATCCAAGGTGAAGCACAACAAGAAGGAAATACTCTACAGTATAACTCCCCACGAAGAGGAAATTTCAATCCTCGTGGTGGATACAAAGGATGAGGATGAGAAGGATGAATAGGACGAGGATGAGAACAGATCATCTGTTATAATTGCATGCAACCAGGACACTTGGCAAGGGATTTTCAGAATCCTTGCACTACATGAAGCTATTGCAACTCCTTCAACCATGTTATAGAATATTTCCCTGTGCTACTAGATAAGATGTAGGAAAGACGAGGACCTCAACAAAATCCAAAAGTGCAATTGAGATATGCTAAGCCTAGCAGGGAAGAACCTAAATTTGTTGTTATCACTCGAGGAGGTGTTGCTACATGAGAGGATAGAATGACTCAAGGAAATATTGTGGAAGGCTTAGGTATCAAGAAGGCTACAGAGAAGAACCGAACTTTCGATGCAAAGAAAGAAAGACAAATATTTGAGGAAGCAAGACAAGAGTTCAAAGAAGATCAAGGTTCTTCATCAAAAATACAGCTAGAAATAAAAGAATATGGAATGCCTTGGGCATTTGATCAATCTTCTTCGCCATAGGAGGGAAAAGAGGTAAGCAAGCTCATGGAATTTTAATGCACCTGTGTTAAGTTGATTCATGATAAAGGCATTATACAAGAGTTACATAATTTAATCAAACAGTGTGAACTAGGAAAGATAGACCCCTTTCTGAATAAGGTAGTACATTAAATTGAAAAAAGGAGAAGGAAAAATAAAGAATTACACTTGAATGCTCAAATAAGAGAGTATGATATAGACTATGTGGTTCTCAACTTAGGGTTAGAAGTCAATGTCATGATGAAGCAAACTTGGGCACTAATGGGGATACCAAAGTTGATCTACTCCCCTATCAGTCTTAGGATGGCTAACCAACAAGTTGTCAGCCTCTTCGGCAGATTGGAACATGTCCCTATGGACATCGATGGAGTGAGAACGTTCACAAATTTTGAGTTTATTGAAATTGTTGATGATAGTTTCCATTAACCTACACTATTAGGAACTGATTGGGCCTTGGATAGCTTCATAATGGTTTATTTGAAGAAAATACGTATGACATTTATATCCAAATGAGGTTCTGCAATATACAGAGCCCATCTGAGAATAAGACCACGCATACAAACTGGAAAACATATACAAACTGACAGCCAGACAACAGGATTACATCAACCCTATAGTCAATGGGAATCCGAGCTGGCGAAGTGACAACGCATGTTCATCATATTCAGAAGAAGTGTTGGATAACTGGTAGAACTAGATGTACGAAGTATCTACCATAATATATGCTAGATTAACTAGAGAAGTTCGTTGGATCAAAACAACAGTAAGTAACTTACCCACATTTGATGGTCTGAACCCTTTATAAGCCTTCCTATAATATTTTGAAGCAAGTGTACCAACACAATAGAGGCTATTGGAAATGAATGAGGCCCTGGAAGCCACACCAACAAGATGGTGGGGAAAACACAAAAGTAATATTACAGACTGGGTACAATGCCAAATTTTGATGACGACACAGTTCTCATCACAATTAAAAGAATGTAAAGCAAGGTATATAGGTCAAAGCTACCCAAAATATCATGTGTGGAGTTGCGAAGAGGCCTGGAGTGACATTCCTTGAGAACAATGGGTGCACATATTCATTAACACGCTGGACACAACCCCTATCAACCAATACCTTCAAGTGGAATTGCGCCTCATCACTGCAGACTGGGAAGGTATGATTCATAATTTTGTAACCACATTTTTATTTGAAATTGAATATCTTTCAGTATACCAAGCATTATAGATTGTGAGAGAGAAGGTATTTGAAGAGGAATCTAGCCTCCCTATGGAACAAGAAGAGGATGAATGGAATGCGCCTCTCCAAAAATTGCAAAGTTGCTACAACATCAATGCCGACTATGATGATCCCAGAAAGGAAAACATCACTGAAACAGAAGGCCAAAGAGATGTGGAAGGACCGACAGTTGAGATACCATTTATTGGTCATCCAATCAAGATTAAGAAAGTCAATATTGGGACAGAGGAGACACCAAATCTTGCCAATGTCGGAAATTACTGAGATGCTGCTACCATTGACAAGATTATAGAGTTGTTGCACGAATATCAAGACTTGTTTCTGACCAAGTTCACTCATATGAAAGGTATCAAAGGTCCTATGGGAGAGATGAGGATACCTTTGAAACCATGTGCGAAGACAGTCAAGAAAAGACCCTACATATTGAACCCAAAATATAAGGAAAAAGTGAAGATTGAGCTCGATAGAATGTTGGAAGCAGGGATTATTGAACCTGTCGAAGAGTCAGAGTGGATCAACCCTATGGCGGTACAAGACAAGAAGATAGATGAGATCATGTGCATGTCGATGTGTCTTCTATTGCCTTAGCAGTAGTATTGGAAAAACCTGGAGAAGGGGATATCGACCATCCATTACTGTTTTATAGTAGCAAGCTATCTACAGCTGAATTTAATTAAACCACTGCCGAGAGAGAAGGATTAGCCATGGTGTACGCACTGCAGAAATTTTGCCACTACTTGTTGGGAGGACACTTTAAAATGATCACAGATAACTCTACGTTGAAGTACCTAGTCAAAAAGCCAATGTTGGGGGGGGAAATATGTATATGGCTTCTGCTGTTTCAAGAATATGATTTTGAGATCATAGTTAAGCCAGAAAGAATGAACAAGGGCCCTGACCACTTGTCGAGGTTGGAACATGGAAAAGAACCCACTAGTTTGGAGGATACACTGTTGGATGCACAATTTCTCACCATTAGAAAGATTGATGACCACTCACAGACATAGTCCAATTCCTGTCAATAGGAATAACACATAGTGATTATACAATTCCCTAGAAGAAACAACTAGTGGTGCACGTTGCAGACTTTTCGCTCATAGTTGGTTAGCTATACAAGATGGGACCCGACGAGATATTAAGGAGGCATGTTATGGAGTCAGAGTGACCAATAATCCTCGCAAAAGATCATCTAAGCATCATAGGAGGTAATTATGTAGGGAAAGCAATTGCGCAGAAGGTTCTTAGAGCTGGCCTTTGGTGGCCTACCTTACGTAGAGATGCTAAAGATTATGCTAGATCTTGTGATGTATGCTAGAGAGTTGGAAAACCACACCAAAGAGATGAAATTCCATTAGCACCATAGATGACCCTACAAGCATTTGAAAAGTGGGCCATTGAATTTGTGGGACCTATAAACCCACCAAGAAAGCGCACAGGAGCACGGTACATAATTACTGTGACAAAATACCTGACTATATGGGCTGAAGTAAGAGAAGTAAAGGACTATAGTGCAACTATAACTATACGTTTTATATTTTTTGACATAATAACCAGGTTTGGATTCCCCAAGACCCTTATGAGTGATCAATGCACACACTTAATCAATAAGACAATCGAAGCCCTAACTGAAGAATTTGCAGTCCACCATCAAAAGAGTACACCTTACCATCCACAAGCAAATGGAAGAGTTGAAGCATTCAACAAGATCTTGGAGAATACACTGACGACAAATATTTGTAGTGTGAATAGTGATAACTAGGATTTAAGAGTACCTACAGTACTATGGGCCTATAGAACCACTTGCAAGAAATTAAGAATGTGGACCCTTTTTAAGTTGGTTTATGGTCTTGAAGTTCTTGTCCCGATGGAATACTTGGTGCCAAGCTTAAGAATTGTTTCATTTACAGACATGGATGATGTTGGCGTTGTTCATGAAAGGCTTGCACAATTGGTTGAATTGGAAGAAGACATATTTATTGTAGGATTCCATCAACAGGTTCAGAAGGAACGAGAGAAGGCCTATCATGACAGGCACATTAATAAGAAGGAATTCAAGCAAGGTGATTTAGTATTGTTGTATGATAGTAGGTTTACAAAAAATCCAGGTAAGTTTAGGATGCATTGGCTTGGACCATATGAGGTCACCTGTGTTACTGAAGGGGGAGCTGCGCAATTGAAGACATTGAACAGAGAGTGGAAGGAAGTATTGGTGAATGGGAGTCAGTTGAAGTTGTACTATGACAACTAGCTACCTCGCAGACCTCAATAAAAGAAAGAAGAAAAGGGTCTAGGTACCAAGTGTTGTTGAAACTAGGTACCAGACAAAGAAAAGACAGTCTGCACAAGGATGATAAGGAGGCATAGAGAAGAAAGCAAAGGCTTCCCTACGTATTCCAAAGTCGAAGTAAAACAAAAGGTTAATATCTGAAGTGCCTTGGGACGAGTCATAGGTGAGTGTTGGGGGCCTTTTGGCCCTTGGTTATGGAAGGAAGCGAAGAACAAGGAAGAAAAGATGAAAAGAAAATTTCTCAGAAGACACAGTAACTATCACTGGGTCGAAGTGAGAAAAAGAGAAGAAAAGATGGAGTGAAGT
>JASDQU011443101.1:433-18957 GCA_032191745.1 Picea mariana | reverse complement strand
TTTTTTATGGTGTAGTCCTTCTTAATTCCTGCCTTGACTGATCATGATCATGATTGAAGATTCTTTGTGGATTGAACATGGATGGTCTTCTTGAAGATGTATATTTATTATTTTTCTTATATTTGGGTTGACCATGATTCCTTCCTTTGAGTACTTCTTCATAACTCTTTCTCTTTTCTTGATTCTTATTTTCTAGCAACCTACAGTTCTTCTCTTCATTCTCTACAGCTGATGTAGATGTTTTTGTCTCTTCAAAATTCTTGTTGATCTTGATGATTTTACTTCTCAATGTGAAAACTTCTTCTTCAATATTCTCAACCTCTTATTCTTTCTTCATTATCTGAGACTTCGTGACTTCTTTTGTTCTCTTCTATTATTCAAGATAGATTTTTAATGTGATTATTTCTTCTTCAATTCCTTTCTCTTCTTGGCCAAACTCTACCTCAAGATAGTTTAAATCATTAGTTTTTTTCTTTAAGATGATCTATCAATTTATTCTCTCTCATTTTTTCTTCTTCTTTCTATGTTGTTATGTTGTCTTCCAAATAATGATTTTCATCTTCAATATTTTCTTCGATCTTTTTGGATTCTTCTAGCTGAGTTCTTAAGTTCTTGATGACCTGTTGGGATTATTAAAAAATATGAACACTTTCCTTTTGTTTCATCAATTCTTTCTTGAGTGAATTGTTTTCTTCTCTTTCTTTTCTTAGTTCATCTAAAGCACTGATCAATTATGCTTCATAATTGTATTCTATTTCAATTATTTTTTCTGTCTCATTTCCTTCATGGCATTCCATTTCAATATGTCTGCGTTTTTCACATTAAATCAAAACAACATACTTATGTTGATTATGTACTCTTCATCTTCTAAATTTGTTTGGTATAATGAACATCTTTCTTTTTTATCTATACCTGCATCTTCTTTGGCATTCTCTAACTCTATGATGGGTGAAGAATAAATATTATGTAACTTATCCCAAATTTCTTTAACTGATTAACATTTACCCACTTTTCCCTTTATTGAATCATATAGTCCTTCCAAAATGAAATCCATTTCAATTTTGTTATTTTGTTTCAGTTCCTTCTTTGTTGTAGTATTTTCCCTTTTTGAACTATCATATCTTGTAACAACTGATTGCCAAATCTCATACCCATTTGCCTTTAAAAATACTTTCATCCTTCCACTCCATATCTCATACTTTAAAACATTCTGACCATTGAACGATGCTACTCCATTCTCAGAATAATCAATGATCTCCTTCCAGTGGTTAAAATGTTTCTTGAAGGAACCTACTTTGATACCAATTGTTTTATTACTGAGAGGGGTGGTGAATCAGTAATGAACAATCATAACAATTATTAATTCTTTAAACCACAATGAATATCATTTTACTTATTCAACCATGTTCATATATTCATCATCGATATCCTACTATTGGCCCTTGGTTATGGAAGAAAGCGAAGAACAAGGAAGAAAAGGCAGAATGCGAAATGCGTGGAAGACATAGTAATTGTTACTCAGTCGAAGTGAGCAAAGAGCAGAAAAGGTGGAGAGAAGTCTGAGAAATAAATTCATTGGAAGAGGAGATCGAGGATGATAGATCAACAAGAAAGAATGATCATGGACAACTTAGCAAGAGGAAAAATCCACCATTATATTCTTTGGAGCACCACGTGAGAAGGAAGGAAAGATAGGCTGGCGAAGCCCTGAAAACATGGGTCAAGTTGACCTAGAGTTTTAGAAACCTAGGTTTTCGCTTAAGGATGTCGGTGATATATTGTAATGTATAAATAAAAACCTACATGATGGAAGGAGGTTCGATCTAGTATTTTTCGTTGTTGTTACTATTGTTGCTGTGTGATTGAGTGAGTAATATCAGGTGAGAGAGAAGTGTTGAGTACGAGAGCCTTCTGTATTGTAAGATCTTTAGCTGAGTGTGAAGATCAACCCTGCAGTTGGGTGTGCAGGGAGGGGAGAGATAGAGAGAAGAAGAAGGAATATCTACTAGCTAAGAGCACAAACAAGAACTGTATGCTTCATCTTAATACATTATAAAACACAGTTATGTGGACGTATCCCTAGAGAGAGGGTGAACCACATATTTTGTGCTATGCATGATTGATGCTCTATTATTGTCATTTGATACACTGTTATGGCATTACAGTGGTAGATCTGATAAGATGTGTGGAATAGATCTAAGTTGATAAGTGATATATGCATGTTGTATTGTTCTAATGTTGGATTCACTTGATAGTTCCCTTGGTTGTAGACATCTCTATCCTGCAACCCCCCCATAGCTTCTTCGAGTGAGACTGCATATGATTCGCAGGTGGAGCCGAAAGGGCCAGTCATTAGGTCTTGTTGGTGCGCTCTTGGAGCTGAACTCTGGGTCTACCCCTATGCCAACACTTACTGTATCATAACAATTAACATTCATTAGTGCATAATAAACAATAACAAACACATCCACATAATGCATAGTACACCAATTTTTACGTGGAAACCAAATGTGGGAGAAAACAATGGAATGATTTTCTTATATGTCAAGAATAACATTCAAAGAAGCACCAACTTCCAATACTCCAGCTACAATTGGAAGGAGTCTTTGACCCCCTAGTTTCTCAGGCTACAACATGAGGGAATCTCCAACTCCCCAATTCTATGGTTGCAACCAGATGGAGGCCACAACCCTCTATATTATTCGGTTACAACCGAAAGGTGGCTACAACCACATATCCTTGCCCCATCCAACTGCCCTGAAATACAAGTAGAATGATAGAACCACTATCACACTATCACTGTGAGATATACTATTGTAAACCTATACCAATCTGTGCCATTGACCTGTAATTAACCCATTCCATTGTCCTGTAACAAACCTGTACCTATGTCTTTCCTGTACCAACAAAAATAAATACACCAAGAACATTTACCAATACTCTCCTCAATATATCAGATCTGATAACATAGATCTCATGCCCAAAATCACAATAATATCACTCAAACCATGTGCCAACAATGCACATCAATCATGTACATCAACACTATACAAAGATAAACAACAACATGTACTAATCATGTATCAACAACAAACCAAACTATGCCTCAACAAGATGTATCAAGATCACCATGTACTTCAAGTATGTATCCCATCCATGTCCCCAATCATATACCTATACCATATACCAATAACATACACCAAGATAACCAACAAGATACCTCTAGAAATGCACCACACTCTCCTTAATAAAATACCATAAATCCTCACATCAACCATGTGCCACAACCTCATTGTTATACAAATTTTATATGTGCTAATAAATTTAGAAACATACCTCAACCAAAAGCCCTCAAACATGAACCAATACTAAAATTTAGTAGATATTCCTCATATCAACTCTACAACAAAACCTAAAATTCCAAGAGGTCATCCAATAGATTTACAAGGAAAACCCTAAACCAAATTCATAGATTCAACACTACACATATGAAAATCATACCTTTTTCTTCTTGTAGGATTTTGTTGTTGCGGTTTTGTTGTTGTGATTCTGCTACCACGAATTTGTTGCCATGGTCATCCAATAGATTTACAAGGAAAACTCTAAATTAGATTCATAGATTCAACACTACACATGAAAACCATACCTTTTTATTCTTGTAGAATTTTTTTGTTGCGGTTTTTTTGTTGCGATTCTGCTGCCACGAATCTATTGCCATGATTTTTCTGCTGCAATTTTTTTTGCCGCAATTTTTTTGCCACAATTTTTTTGCCACGATTTTGCTGCCGCACTTTTCTTGCTGCGATTTTTCTGCCGCACTTTTTCTGTTGCAATTTTACTGCCACGATTTTCCTTTCACACTTTTTCTGCTGCACTTTTCCTGCTGTGATTTTTTTGTCATGATTTTTATGCTGCACTTTTTCTGCCGCAGTTTTTGTGCCACACTTTTTCATGCCACGATTTTTCTGTTGCACTTTTTCTGTATCAATAATATCTTCCCAAATAATATTTCACAAAATATATATTCAATGATATTCAATAGGTGCTAATGCGATACCCTTGCTCTGTTATTTATACTCTCCAAGTAGCTTCCTCTATAAGTATCAACTTTTGTCAACTTAACCACTTTGTCCACTTAGCCACTTTTTCCACTTAACCACTTTTTCCACTTAGCTACTTTTTCCACTTAACCACTTTGTCCACTTAACTTAACTACTTTCCACAAATAGTAATTTCTCCACTTTGAGTTGCAACTAAATTTATTATTTTATTTATTTATTTTTCACCACTTTGACTTATCCATAAATAGTAAACTCACCACTTCTTGTTGCAACCACTTTATTATTTAAATAATTTCTCTTTGCAACCACTTTTACTTCTTTATTATTAAATAATGTATCTTTAATCATAACTTCTTGTTGCAACTAAATTTTCTATAATTAGTCAATTCATAACTTATTTTCCCTTAACTAACTTCTTGTTGCAACCACTTTATTATTTAATTTATTTATTGGTCAACCACTTTGACTATTCAATCTTCTCATCACAACTACTTTACCATAATTACCAAAATCACAACTTCTTGTTGCAACTAATTTATTTTTAATTATTTTCTTAATGCAACAACTATAACCATGATTAAATCCTAGTTACCATCAATTTTAATAGTACACTTCTTCTAGGAGCTTCTAGAATAATTGACTTCTTTGACCTTGTAGGGGATTCTAGATAAGTCATGAGGGTTCTCCAACTTCATATGGTCATAAATATCTAACCGTGAGGAGTTATGTGGTGTTCCACATATCACCGAAAATGGCATGACATATGTTATCCATCTAGAATAGTATTACCTATAAATTCACTAATCTTCATTCCTTTATACCTCAAACAGAATTGGGTCCCTTACCCATGCCTTGGTGGTACCAGAATTCACTACTGAACTTCTCCAAGGGTTGACATCAATCACTAAAGGTTGACTTAAATATACAATATCACTCTCTAAGGGTTGACATCAATAAAAACCAACAGTCCAGAGAAATTTTCCATCAACCTAAGCCAACAGTTTGACACATTATTAATGAGGCCCATGCAGAATCAACTAGGGGTCACTTCTAGGCCGACATGACAACTCAGGAGATACTTTAGGCAGGTCTGTGGTGGAATAATTTACATAATGACTGTCAGGATTAGGTTAGGAAGTGTGATAGTTTTCAAAGTCTCAAGCGACCTCTATGGAAGAATAAAATTCCACTAAGCTCATTGAACTCCAATCGAGCATTTGAAATCTGGGTTGTTAACTTTGTTGGACCTTTCCCTCAAAGAGAAAAAAGAACGAACACCAAAGATATTATTACTATAGTATAATACATTACCAAATGGGTTGAATATGAACCAGTTGAATCATGTACCAAAGAAGTTGTGGATAAATTCATTTATGAGAACATAATCACGAGGTTTGGATGTCTAGTTACACTAATCAATGACCAAGGAACACACTTCTTAAATGAAACAATCCAAGTCCTGATAAATAAGTTTTTGATCGATCATATACAAACAACAACATATATCCCCCAAGTAAATGGGGTTGTCAAATCATTTAATAAAACACTCCATCTCACCAAAATATGCAGTATAAAAAAAAAAGGCTGGGATGATAAAATTCTTGTAGTCTTATGGGAATATAGATATGATTATAAATGATTGACCATACAAACTCCCTTTAATTTATTCTATGGGAAAGAATTCATTATTCCATTGCACTTTTGGTCCAATTCCAACAGGGTAGCAACTATGGCTAAATTCAACCGAGGTAAAATCATGAACGACCAGTTGTACCAATTAAATAAGATAGAAGAAGGAATAGTAATTGTAATGAACCATTAGGAAGTAAAAAAACAACAACAGAAAGAAAAACATGACCGTCACTTAAATAAAAATGATATAAAACATGAAGAGCTGGTTTTGTTATACGATAGTCGAATAAAAGGAAAACCAAGAAATCTAGAGACAACATGGCTTGGTCCTTATGTTGTCAAAGACATTCAATCGACTAGAGAGGTTCAAATTCTAACCTTGTTAGGGAATCCATTCAAGAAATTAATTAATGGATCTTGTTTAAAAAAGTAGTATACATAGAAGGTGAGAACCCTGTTGGAAAAATTAGTAGGAAAAATTCCAACAAGGACCGACCAGAGTGGAAATGAAAATATAACAGTATGGTCGAAGTCAAAAAAATATAGACTGATAACATATTTAAGAAAATAAATGCTTCTTGTATTAATAAACCAAAGTCGGTTTTAAAATTTAGTTGTAGAAATACAGGTATAAGAAATTGCTAGAGGGAAAGATAAGTATTAAAGAAATTTCAAGCCCTCAAAGAAAAGAAATAGAAAGAAGAATGGAGAGAGAAAGAATCCCCTGGGTGAGCCATAGACTAAGAATAAGAAGACATGATCGAAGCACCACTCCATCTCATGACTTAATACAAGTCCTCATGAAAACACAATCAATTGATCGCGACAGATCCCAATAAAGAAAGTGATATTGAAGCGAGTGTCATTTAAGTGATCGTGGTTATCATACAAACAAGGGGAAGTAAAACAAAATAGAGGAACAAACTAGCTATCAATAACATTGAATAAGTAGATATGACAATAACAAACCCGACTACTCAAGAGAAATAGTCGGTCGATCCATATACCGACCATGCATCAATAGAGGATACCTAGTCGATCGAACACAAGAAAACAATGAACATGAAAAAATCGAATCCAAAAGATAATGCATTTAATTCACAGAAGGAAAGGACCAATGAGAATGACTGAAACATTAATGATCGATGCGATGGAGAAGACTGTTGCACAACCACCAATATAATTATCAGTTGCCTCGACATGTATAGTAACCAATTGCAGAACGCTTGAATTAATGATTGATAGGACCTACAGGAATGTCAACTAAGTAATAACCTATATGTCAACTCATATGAGTCAACCATATCTCCAATAATTATAATAGAAGCACACAAATCTAGGGAACAATTGGATGCATTTAATCCAAATTTTCATCTACACCTATAAATTTGGAAAACACGTACCAATTTACCTCACTATTATTTTCTCCCTCGCAACTGAGTATAGATCCGATCGCATAACTATGAGAACATGCAATCTCTCCCAACTTGTTGAATATTGCCAATATGGACTTAGAAATGTTGAGACTGAGAGGACAAGTCTCAGAGGTAACGGAAGGGTCAATACCAAGACAAAGGTTGGATAAAACAACAATGATGTTGTTGCAAATCCAGATACAGAACATTTGGCAGTCGCAACTAGAGGAGATGGATTGGAGTAAGAAATGGAAATTTTTTATAGAATGGGGAATGGAGAATGGATGTTGGAATCCTAAAACTGAATTCCTAGAAAATGTTGGAATCAAGCACATGTTGGGAGCACCACAAGTCATCGACTTAGGGCAATGGAAGGAAGAAGAAGCAAATTTTATTGTCAGTCTCTTTCATCAGGGATACATTTGGATTGAACACCTCATAGAAATAACAGGGGGATTGATTCACCGAATTAACAGTATTCCAAAGATGGGGGTCACAGTTCTGAAGACATCAAATTCTAATGAATCGATGCAGTTTTTAACTGGGTTGACAACAACCAAACATTCTAAGGGAATACTCATCAACAAAATCGCTAACCTACGGGAAAGGTGGACGGACATAATTGTATCACTGTGCTTTACACCAGTCGGTTGGGTGTCAAACGTCAAGATGACAATGATAGAATCAATAGTCCAATTCTTTTAGAAAGCATAAACTTTCAGTTGGTCGGAGTACCTAGCGAACATCATCTAAAATAACTGCAAAGAGTGCCAAGAATCTGGTAAGGCTATTAATTTTCTCTCTTTATTAATATAGATAGAAATGGAGCAATACAACCTAGTTGGTGAGCTTACATTCACAATCAAGAAAGTCCCAGTGATGGAAAAGTATAGAATTTTTTCAAGAGAACAAGTAGGTACTTCTAGCTCGATGAAACCCTAAGAAATGTTTCAACTATGGGTCAAACACTTGAAAGATAATTCACATAGGTGGTGGGTCGATCAACCAGTACATAGAGCCTTACCAACTCCTTGCAACATTCAACTAGAAATCTACTACACTAAGATTTGGTGTGGAGTTGATTCGGTCCCAAAACCAGAGGAACTTCATTATCAACCAATGAAAGAAGAAATATTCATGGATCTAGAAAGATAGACAATCCAGGAGATAGAAATTCCTTTTGATGTTAACCAATCAAGATTTCCCTTGATTCTTCCTCTTATCGATGGAGATTAGGAGGAGGAAAGAGAAGAAAATATTTATGCAATTCCCTTTCTTGAATAATTGGAATCCCTGTCAATCATCCCTGTAAATCCATCACTAGGAAAAAGAAAGCAACCAATGAAAAATGAGAAAGTTAAAAAGGTTGTCGGAGTCAAAGAATTAACCATCGAAATAGAAGAAATTTGGAGGGAAAATTTTCATTTGAATGAAGGTATTGACTTCAATGACCTCGTTATCCAAGAAAAAATAAATAGCATTACAATAAATATCGTTGAGAAAATAAAGAAAACAAAGAGGTAGACTCGACAAGAGTCTGTTACGATAAAGAAGATCTACATGTCATTGGTCAGACCTAGGATGAAATAAGCTATGGAAAAATATAAGATACAAAAGCAGTAGGTTAAGTAAATTAAAAGTACAATTTGACAGATTGAAACAAGAGGAGCCAATAATTAGAAAACCCTTGAGGTATGAACCACCATTATAACTCCAGTGTGGGTCACATCCAACCACAAAAAATGGGAACTCATGTCGAGGCTAATACCAGGAAAGAAAAGAAGGACTGAAGCAATAATTGACTTAACAAGATACTCACCTCCATCTGAGCTAGTATCCATAGTAGAAAAATGACCACCAAAGAAGAAGAAGAGACAAATTATAATTTCTTAGTCATTAGAACCAATAGAGTCTGACCAACAATCTGGGTCTGTTATAGCAATATTTGCCTCACCCTATGCAATCTTGCATAGAGGGCCTTTTCCATTTCCCCATGTAGACTTTTCATTCCTTTTTGCAAAGTCCAGAGATAAAAAATACATTTTTTCCACATGTACGCACCTTGCATACTATACAACATGCGTATACGCACGCTGCACCACTACAGATAGTGTACATCGGGATTTGTTACCAAAAATGAAAAATGAAGTCAGGTTTCCATGCCATGACATGAGATCTATAATAATTGGCCCCATATATTGGAAATGTTCTAAACCAACCCTTCAGTTCCATTTGAAGGTTATAAATGGGTTAATTCCGAGCTATGAAAAGGAGGAGAAAGAATTCAACTTTGAGAGAAAAGTTACTCTGGAGAAATTATTTACTTCATATCGAGTCTGCATCCCTTTGTCCTTTAAGTCTAAACACAATGTTCATCCCCCAAGATCTTCCCTTATTAATTGAGAACTTCATTGTCTCTCTTCTATGATCTTGCCTTTGGTGGAGGATTGAAGTGGTGGAGGCCCATCTTGAAGGAACTTAGTTTCTTAGTTCCGAACCATGCCATCATGGAAGTCTATAACGTTTTCACTTGTGTTGATCATATATTAATAGAAATACTATTTTCCTATCCAATTGATATCTTGAAAATATTTGAATTATTATTCCATGGGCGTATTTGTTATGTATATTAATGGATTATGCTATTGAATGTGCTAACATCATATATTATCACCATATGTTTTATTTTCTTGGTTGTTGAGGATTGGTTGCAGGTATAATGCTTTGGTTCAAGTGTTCAACGATGGACTTCATCAAACGTCTGGACGAGGTAGGCATTTTATCTTGTCTTGTTAGTATATTTGTGTATATAGCATACTTGAGAATAAAGTTTATTTCTGAAGTCATTTCTATCTATTGTGGTTTACCCCTAGCCATAGAGAGATTTTCCTCGTAACATAATTGGTTGCCATACTAGGGATTGAATCTTCTTTCTTGGGGTTTGGAGTGTTTTTCTCCTTATATTGATCTCGTTTCTATTGTGTTTCTTGTCATATCATTGCTTTACAGCCTCTGTTCACTCTGGGTCTGCGTTTTTCATCCTTCTCCCTTGCCTAACTTTCTTTTTGAAACATATACATGACCTTTTTCTTAATAGTCACATAAATATGTGTGTTGTCCTTCTGCAAGATGCGTACATATGCATTGTTTCCTTGAACAGTTGCGTACATCAACCTTATTTGCTTGTTTGATGGGTTTGGTGGTTGTTGGGTAGGTTTTGTTGATTGTTGAGTTTTCTTGGGTCTCTGTAGTGATTGTTAAGTGTATGTGGGATGACAGGAAACCTCTATTTCTTTGAATTTCTAGGTGGAGTATTTCTCATCATCTTTTCATTTTGATTGTTCTTGTACATTGGGTTGGGTGTCTTGCTTCTTGGTATCCTACTTGAGTTGTATGTTTCTATACACAGTAGATTTTTTATATATCAAGTTGTTATTCAGTCCATGTATTTTCATTTTTCTTATATTGAAAATACAAAAATACTAGGCATTTTGCATTGCTTGGCATTTTGATATTTTGAGTCTTTGTCATTAACTTTGTACATCTAAAGAAAGATTGCATTTTTACTTCAAAATTGCAGAGTTGAAATTGAAAATTGCGTTTTTTTAAGAAGCATATAATTCATTGGAAATTGAAGTTAGGACTTTGCATTGTATTCATATTTACTTTATTTGTTGATTCATAACATCATGAGTTTCACTTCCATGCCTTTTTGAGTAATCACAACCATTAAAATTAACGCTATAATTTAAAATTGATTAGTCATGATTTTATTTTCTAGGGTGCACAAACTAGCTTAGGATTTAGTGCCTTGGAATAGGATTTTCTGAGTAAAATTCTCCAAAGCTATTAAATCAACATATGTGTCTAACAAAGGGAGTGGAGAAATCCATTGTATAATTGGTAATATCAAAAGGCTTTGCTTACACCAGAGTTAATCATGAGGTCCCGTGAGGTTGGTTGAAGGGATATCTCCCCGGAACCTTCTTAGCGTCATAGATATTTCTGGGGATCTATTCATATCCGGGGATCTTGTTAGTTCCCTTACCTCCATGAGAGGTGATGCTTTCAAGGTTTTCGGCTTTGCTACCCTACCCATACGGTGGACCTGACTTACTACTACTCTCATATGCATCGGTTATACATTGATTTCTTATTTTCTTGACTTAGGTTCCACATAGGTTACTTGTAGGGGTTATTCTACAAGTACCATGGGTCAGATAAGGGTCGGATAACACACAACCTTTATGGAGGATTAACTCTCCGAGGGGATCTGACTGACTAGTTGTTAAGCCCACGAGGGCCCTTATAACTGATTATGTTACCTCTGATCTTTAGCAGGGAGTCTTGGGCCCCTGTTGGGAGAGACATACCTTATTTAGGGAGGGAGGCCCCTTTCAGCCACTTTACCACATGTGTGTGCATATTAGTTGATTGATTTTTGGTGTGCTCTTTGATTACTAGTTGGCCTTAGGTTTTATTTTTTGTATTTAGAGTCTTAAGTCATCATGGATTTGGACTAGCTTCCCCGTCAGGCTCGTCGCTTGTTACAGTTACCACCTGATTTTGAGTCTTTTCCTTCTAAAATTTGTAGAGTTATTAGATGTGGTACACACACCTCCACTTTTTAGACTTGTGATTATACAAGGATGAGTATCGAACCTAGTCTTCAGAATATTAGGATCCCTTCGACTCCCACGCCTACTATAGTTAATGGAACCCCTTCGACTCCTGCAACCACAATGGTTTTAGTGCTAGAGGCACCTATCATTACTATTGCTCGGCCTATAGTGAATGCTCAATCTCTTGCCTCGAACCCATTTGGGTCTCTTGGTCACTCACTAGGATATAATGTTCAGTCCATCCCTAAGGCCTCTAGTTCTTTTTCCTATGGTATGCCTAATTTCACTTCACAGTTTTCAAACTCCATCCCAGTTGTTGGCCCTAATGTTAGCATTGGACTTGGGGGCACTACACCTCATTATACATCATTTTTTTTTTGTCTTTCTCAAATCCCTCAAACGACTCATAATATGGGAGGCATTCCTTCTTTTAACCCCAGGTCTAACCCTCGTGATTCTGGGTGGAGCTACCAACCTGGTGAAAAATATTATACTCAAGTTTTGTCCTATACCCTTACCTCCTCAATGTTGATTCTAACCAACATGTTTGGCATGACAAATCCACCTCTATCCTCCAAATTCACACATGGAGGAGGTCAATTTCACACCTTGGGAAACCCCCAATCTGGAGCCACTCTGGTTGGGGGAAACTTTTACAACCCCCATCAGAACATTCCTACTGGAATGATGCCCAACCAACCTCTTATGAATCATTCTTGAGGAGGGCCTTACAATCCCATAAAGAGCCCTGGTGCTTACTAGAACCATGGATGGGCTGCAATTCCTCAAGCACAATCTTTCCAGGGAGCTTGGGGCCAAATGTCACAACCCTGTCTCCCTTTTTTGGCCACACTTAATTTACCAGACTTGTCTAAGTTGATGAATGACCCTGTGATTCATGATCCTACATGGCCCCCCATCCCCACCAAGCTTCCTTTGAACATTCCAAAATTTGAAGGTAAGAAGGGCAAGGATCTCAGTAATCACGTTACTACCTTTCACCTATGGTGCTCCTTGAATTCCCTTAATGATGATTCCATTCGGTTAAGATTATTTCAAGGCACCCTCATTGGGGTCATTGTGAAATGGTATATTGATCTACCTAAGGGGAAATATAGGACCTTTAGTCAGATAGTGTTGGTCTTCCTTAACCACTTCCAATTGTCAGTTCGTTACGATGTTGGGCTAGAAATTATGTTTACTTTATGACAGGACACAACCACTCATATCTCGGATCATATCCATGAGTGGCATAGACAGAAGAGGTTGATTAAGACCTCCATATCCCCACCCTTTCTTTTAGAATGGTTCCTTAAGTATTTGCAGCCTCCTATATCGAAGGATGTTGCTACATCTGGGGTTACCACTGAGGAAGAAGTGATCATCAAATCCCAATAGTTAGATATTATATATGCTCAGTTTGGGATGTCATACCACATTATTTTGGATGCACCGAGGTCAACCTATGACCCTAGTCAAAATCTCAGACCTCATGCTGATGGCATTGTAGACTCCGCCAATATAAAATCCATAGACTTGGTGACAAGAAATTTGAAAGATTTGTCTCTAAACTAGTCTACAAGAGGGACAACTTCGTCTGTGTCTTCCAATCCCACTCATTCGACGGATGTACATTATGTGCGATCGTCGAACGACCCAAATGGTAACCAACAACCAGGAGGGAATAAGAAGAAAGGACGTAATAATAATCGTAAGGGTGGGAAAAATAATAATAAACCCAAGGACAATGGTAATAATGAGAAGACAAATAATAATGCTATAAAGGGCAAGAAAGAGAGACATAAGGTGAAATTTCACTGTAATCTTTGTACGTACTATTGTTCCTAAGTTTGTACTTTAAGGCTCTAAAGTAAACCGCCAAGGCATCAGAAAAGATACAGAGGGCTAAGGATAAAAAGGTAGGTTATATGAAAAGGGATATTGTTGGTTCCTTAACAGTCTCTCTCTAGCTTCCCAATTTTCCTGGATGATAATGTCTCTTTCAATAACTGCCCATGAGCATTCTAAATCAACCCTATTGTTTGTTATCTGTAAGATGTTGTTAAATAAATTCAAAGCAATGCTCATTTGATACGATAGTCCAGGTTCGATATTAGGTTGTCTTGTGATTAGGATAGTCATGGGTGAAAAGGATAGAAAGGGTAAAATATTGTATTTTATTTAAGAGTTCGCTATTTCTGCTTCAAAACATGTAAAAAGAACTCCAAAAACCTTGAATTAATAGTGTGACGAAACCAAAGGCCATTTCTGGTATCTGAGTTAAATTTTGAAAAAAGGGGATATGCATGAAGTGAAAAGAAAACATAAAGCTGTTGAACAGGGTGATGCATCAATTAAAGAGAAATCTCACTTTGTTGACAGGAGAAGAAAATAATCAGGAAAAAATCTTAATGAAGAATATGATTTTGAAATTTAAAACATTTGCAGGTCTTATATCTATTGATAGCTGATACAAAAGAAAAGTTGTAAATGATTAAATTGCAAGAATAATTGTTTACCATAGTAGAGGTTGTACTAAATTGTAGTTAATCATTCATTAAAGAGATATATCAAAAATATGAAACAACAGAGAAATACATAACTCAAACTTGACCAAATCTAGAATCTTCAATCTGTATTTGTATTAATTCAAAATTATCTTCAAATTCTTCGTTACAATGCACCCCTAAAAATACTTAGATCAGTATCGTGAAATTATATTTATACCAGATTCCTGATGATTGTTAGTTGGTTATATCCTAATTCCTAGAGGCAAACAGTTACTAGAATTGCAAACCCCAACCGTTTTCATGATTATCATTTATTTTCCTATCATATCGATAATATAAGTTTTTAAAATGATACTTCATTGTTTTACTGAAGTATCTCCTTCTTTTGACCTGATATATTCAATACATTTTTCCAGAATATGTAGGAAATTTATGGGAGGCTCTGGAAGATCCTTTGCTTCAAATAATAGAATTTTCTCTGAGTTTCTGGAAGTCGATATTCAATCCCCTTATTAGTAAAACTAATTGATTTCAATTTTAAGTTGGGCTTCACTAGCGACCTGTCTACTAGGGTAACATCCATTTCCTTTAACTATGAAATTTTCATTTGAAATTTGTTCAAACTCTCTTTGAAGTTCAACTAGTGTCTTACAATGTTTATCTATCCTAATTGCCCAGTGCAATTATCTCTTCCAATACCTAATGATTCCTTGTCCAATAAATCAAATATTCTTTCACAATCTCCTTTGATTTCTTTGAATATTTTCTTATATTCAGCTATGTTGTTTCCCCATACCTTGAGCATGATATCGCATCTAATCTACTTTGTGACGAAAAGCTTTGGAATTTTCAATACTTCTTCATTTTGAGAACATATAAATGCCTTTTGGAAAGTGTCCCTTGCTTCTTTACCTTATTTTTCGTTAAAAATAATATTATCAAAATCATTGCTTGCTTCCTGAAAATAATCCTGAATAATCTGTACTTGGGAGATTACTTTCTGTTGCTCGACTTCTACCTTTGCATGTACTTCCAGTGATTGGTCATAAAATACTTTCAAGTCTATAACCTGGCCTTTTATTGAATTCAATTTAGCCTGCAGTTGTCTTACCAGTTCTTCTTTCTGAATAACCTATATTTGGCTAGTCTGCATCTTCTCATTCATCTCGTCTAGACTTGACTTAAGCAATTAAAATTATTTCTCGTTAGCAGCTCTAGCCTACTCTAGACCTTTATTTATTTCTTCTTTGATATTTTTCTCAGTATCTTTTAGTTGATCTTGCAGTTGGGTTATCCTGAGGTTACTCTGTTCCAACCTTTCTCTCATATTGCTAATAGTAAATAGATTTGTTGTTGCCAGTGCTCCCATGGATCCCACCACCTCTGTAGCGAAATCTCCCTCTTCCAAGTTTTGTCCATCCATGATCACCTTGTGTTTCTTTACCATACCACTTTCTCTCATATACATCTCCTATTTTAATATAGCCTTCCTCTTTTTACTAAAGAAGTAATCAGAGGGAGAAATTTATTCTTTGGAGATAGTGTTGAGGTCACTAGCATATATGACTCCTACCTGAGGGAACCCAAAAGTAGATTGTAAAGGGGTCAAGGAAGTGATGGGATTACCCAACTCTATGGATTTTGTTTTCCTTGTTGTCTTGGGAGTATCAATATGAATAGTAGATGAAAAAGGGGGGGTAGATTGACTGGGCTCGAGAAGTGCCTCAAACCTTTTTTTTGTTTCTACTCTTGGATTCTCTGTCTATGGGACTTCTTTGTTTTGTGAAGATCCTTTGACCTCCTATGGGTTTTCTTAGGAGCATCTCTCCACATCAGCCAACCATGCCAGTGAATTCAAATCACATGCTAAGAGAGAGGCGCAGCCTCATTTGAAATCTGACTTGAATGTAACTTTAATGCTTAAGCTGTTGAGTTGGGAAGCCATGCCTTTGTGCAGGCATTAGGTAGATCGGCCTTTAATGTTTGTAAGGCTGAGATCTAGATCCAGATGCTGGACTAAACAGCCCATTCAATGTAATTGAATAGGGTAGGTAGATTGGGGGAAGCGCTCTAAGAGCCCCCTAAGGTAAAAGAGATTTGAGATCTCATCTTGAGTAGTAGTTAGTAGAGGGAGAGATATAAGAGAAGAGGATTTGTGTGTAGAGAGAAGAAGAGAAGGAGCCGAGACCTTGTTACAGGCCATGCTCGGGAACACTTTGTAAATATAGACATTTTCCATATTTTTAATATAAATAGAAGCAGTTTTTCCTGCATTACTATGTGAATTGAATGAATGTCTGTGAGTGTTCATGTATGATGTAGATGTATGTTGTAGGTGTGCATTTGCAAGAGTTGGTTTGATTTTAGGGTTGAAGGTCTTTGAGGCTTCACACTAGGAGGGTGTGACAGAACACTATGAGTTCTGATATCCGTGCACAGAGGTTGCATTTCTGAACTCTGCGGAGTCAGACAGAGACGTGCTAGGTGGGCACAGAAGTTGAAACCATCAACTCGGAAGGAAAGACCTCAAGGTTGTTGAACACCTTGGAGGCAAGGATGTGTGGGAGAAGACACAGTTGCAGACAGAAGATCTGAGAAGTTTTGTGAAGCTCTGCCAAGTAGGCATTGAGCAGGTGCAAGGAGTGCACAGAGGAAGAACTCTGTCATGAGTACAGAGAAGGAACATAATCACTGAGGATTATGAGAGCTCTGCTAAGTGCGCATCGAGCGAGTGCATAGGTGCACAAGAGAAGGAGACAGAACTGCTATAAATTCTGGAAGAAGACACTTTTCTAGGAGGGCATTTGAGCCAGTGTGCAGACAGGCACAGGGAGAAGAGAACTCTTTGAGTTATGGAATTTGGAGGAAGAATCCACTGAGGGATCTTCACAGGGTTGTTGAACACCCTGCAGACTCAGCAAGAGATTGCTTGAGCAGAGAGGATAGCCAAGAGGGCATCCATATATCTCCATTTGTGGGAGAGAAGGAAGAAAGACAAAATCCCTTAGGGGTCTGAGTGGTTGAAAGGATCAAGAGGGACAGTGCCATCGAAGAGTGCAGGTGAGGACTTGAATTCATAAAGTTCGCAGAAGAGAAGAAAGGAAAAGGTCGAGGCCTTTGGGAACTTGGAAATTCTTCCAAGCATCGAGAGAAAGTGCACAAGCTCAGGAGGGAGCACAGTAGCCATCAGATCGATGTGAGGAAGAGATCTGGACCATTGGATTTCACGTCCAAGCCATAGGAGGAGTGCACAGAAGGGAGGAGAGCGTGAGTCATCAGATCTCTCTCAGATACCCGTCATTCACTGGATCGGACAGAGTTGCATGAGGTTTAAGCCCTCGAAAGGAGAGGAGAAAATTCCTGAAGGGAATTGAGGCATTGGGATATCGGCGTTTGTGATATCGGGGATATTGAGGATGTGAGGAGGGTCATTTGACACCAAAAACCCTGAATCAGCAAGATTTGATCTAAGCCATCCGTTTGGGAGCGGATGTGTGTCACGAGATTACCCACATCGGGGACTCAGGCATCGGAGGTTGGAAGAGGTAGTCCTTCGACTTCACGAGTGGTGAAAATATGAGAGCTTCATGTTGCGGGCCTAGCTAACATCACATCAAGATATCGACATTCAGGATATCGGAGGACCTGAGGTTGAGAATACTGGGACATTTCAAGTCTTGAAATAGCAAAAGAATCGCAGCCGTCCGTCTGAGGGAGGACTCGTGTCACCTGATTGTCCATTTCAGAGATCCGGGCACTGGTTTTGTAGAGGTGAGTCTCGAAGCCATCAGGATATTGACGTTCACGATATCAGGGTCACGAGGACAGGAGATCAGGAATCTCCATGGTAAAAGTCCCGGGAAGGATCAGAGTTGTCTGTTTGAGGGGACACGTGGCGGAGATCTGAAGAGAGTCGGGGATCGGCATTTCATGAGTCCTGGAGATGAGACATCCGGGACACTTGAAGTCGAGAACAACGAGGGGTGATCAGGACCATCCATCATAGGAGGACGTGTGGAGGAGATCAGAGTATTCGGGAGATTTCCCGAAAGAGAATCGTCTGTCGGCATATCGGGAGTTAGGAGTCAGCGAAGTGAGTTGTTTGATATCACGAGTGGTGAAACTGTGATAGAGGAAATCTTGACAAGGGGGAGAAAGCTCTGTTGTTGTGGGGCCTAGCTGACGTCACATCGGAGAATCGAGATTTGAGGGATCGGCAGTCCCGTGGGTAAATGCTTTTCAGCATTTGAAAGTCCGAAACCCTGATAGAGGGATATAAGGCTG
>JASDQU011443099.1:10202-23353 GCA_032191745.1 Picea mariana | reverse complement strand
CTTCCCCTTTGTGTACCTCTGGATTTCACTAATCAGATCAGCCTATCTATTGGTGAACTTGTTCCATTGTCATTTGTTTTTAGTTTTTAGTTTCATGCTCATGTTGTTATTTAGTTTTTGTTTAATTCTTGTTGATACCTTTATTGTTTTCTTTCTAACCTTTTGCATTACAGCTGTCATGACTAGAAGAGCCCAACTAGGCATGTAAGTGCTCCTTTTTTGCTCACCCATTGACGAAAAGAGCACGAACACCCTCTATGAGACTGTAAACCTTAAATTTCTTTGAATCAATGGCACAAACGTTTCCATAAGTAAAGGTTGTCCTTATTACTTATTACTTGTTACTTATTTCCTTACAAAAGTAATTTTGAACGTCTTGACTACTGGAACTGCTATTTTCATAATTCCAATCATATTGGGCACATCAATGTTGAGGTGGACATCCTCATTAGTTCGTGTAGGTTGTGGAGGTGAATCATGAACATGCAGGGGAGCAGGTGGTGTCACCATATTTTCTAGTGGAGGAGGTGATGTTGGTGCTTTATTTCTCTTGTAATATGTCAAAATATCCCTCTTCTTGAACATCTCCTTTGAAGCTTCATCCATTTGGCTGAATATTTCCAACTAAGCTCATCTAGTTGCTCACTTCCTGAATTCCTTGAGTTGTTATTCTGTGCTATCAACCTGTTCATCATCCTCAAGTGTGTAAGTTGTATCGATGAAGTTTAACTGGTCTGCAGAGCCTGTATATTCTTCTCTTTGTCTTAGATAGTCATGTAACTAATGAGGTTCTTCAAAAGGCACACAACATGGTGATCCTTCCATGTTAACCATCCTGATGGGATTCAAGGTGTCAGGTTCCTTTGCTTCTTGTTGTGGTTTCAGTTTCCAAACCACATCTTCCCTCTATTTTCTGATAAAGTGAGGTCTTGGAGAATAATGTTTCCTCTCTAAATCCGTCAACCTGTTCATGATCTAATTTTGGGTCTCGACAAACTCAATATTCATTTGATCAAACTTTTGATACAAAAGTGTGATTGGATCTTGTACATTTGTGGTTGACGTCTTCACCTTAGGTCCTACTCTAGCATGAGGGAACTAAAAAGGCTCAATTTTTTAGCTAATGAGATACTATTCAATATGGACAATATACCCTTTGGCCTTTGCCAATTTCTCGAGCATTTTTTCCTTCATGATAAAACCAAACTGTCATTCAAAAGCATTCAAATAAAGAAGGATAATGGTTGCTTCTAGTGAGCACAAGTTCTTTCGGGTCTCGTTGTACAATTTATCAAATTTAGCATTGAAATCCTTCATTGTTTCATTCTCTTTCTTTTTAATTTGGTTGAATTGCATCAATAGAATTCCACTATCCTTCTTCCTTGTCAATCGCGTTTTGATCAAATTTGAAAAATCCTCATATGATTGCAAATGATTGTCAGACAATCCTTTGAACCACCTTTCAGCATATTCATCAAGAGAGATAGTCAGTAAATTCATTGAAAAATATTCATGCTCTATATATTTATCTTCCATAGCCACCCCAATCACGTCAGTATGTTCTTTAGGTGTAATAACATATTTTCCAGTGAATTTGGGCAACCATTTGTGAGATTCTTTAGGCATGTTATTTGGGTATTGAAGGATGGTGGCCATATTCAATGGCTTGTAAAGGTTGTTGGCCCAAGGAATATCCATTGGAGAGAAAGGAAGACTTCCTTGAAATATGGTTTTGACCAAGGGTGAATTATGAAGAGGTGTTATACACCAATTTGTCACACCTAGCCAAGTGTCTCAAGTGTCACATCTCACTTTGCTAAGTGTCGTAATTTTCATGTCTCACCCTATAAGTGGTGCAACTACAATGGAGTAATTTACTAAGTGGCATGGCCTAAATGTCATGCTTTTATAAGTATTACAACATTGACACCTTGTAAAGTGACATGTCATGATCCCTAGTCAAGTTGGAGGAAACAAACCATCATTTGGAGGCCAAAAACCCATTTTTTACCTTTTTAAACTAGGTACACCCCGCTTCCCATGCATAGGGGGAGAACTCCCTCCTTTATTAGTTATAGGGGATTGTCTAGGATGCTCACTCTCCCACTCTAAGGGAGCATCCTTGCAGTTAGAGAGGTTTCCATGTTTTTGGGGGCAGTTGGTTCAAGAAGGATTTGGGTTGTTTGCATTGTTTTCATCAAGATTCACTCAACCCTATTCCATTCCATGTTGAGGAAAATCCATGATCATGAATATAAAAGTAAATCCTAACCCAATCCATCAAAATCCTGAACCATACTCTCCATTTAGACCTATTAGTTGGACCTCTTGAATTCTATATAACCAGGGCCATTCATGGTGAAAAGGGAGGCCATACTTGTTGGAGATACTTYACACACACCTAGGATTTATTTTTCCTAAGGTTCTCCCTATATTTATTAGCCATTATCCAGTTCCTACATTTTAGGGAGAATATTCATTTTCCTACATTATAGGGGAATATTCTCTTCAGTGSACACTTCAGTTGGATTAGAGTGGAGTCTTGATGCCACATTGGTTCCATCACCATGCAGCATTGGGATCATCATTGTTAATACGCATTGTCTTTGGGATTATCACAAGAGTGGCACATTATGGATTCTTTCAGTTAGTTAAATGAGGACTGAGAGGCTATTTGACTTAGAATAGGTGGAAATTAACTCCCTTAATTGTCTATGTGTTTCCATATCACTCTATACCACCACTATGGTGCAGTAGCTCATGAATTATGGCACATTAGTTGAGCTATGTAGTGCATATCTATTGTATTATATCATTCTTTCATTCAGTTAATACAATTCTTTGATTCTCTCTCATGTGTCCTTTGCTAGCTCCTTTTCTAGATAGATCTTATCTGTGCAGGTTCTTCCAAATTTACATGGTATCAGAGCCGATAGATTTCTAGGAAAAAGACACACCATACTTTTTTTGCAGGTACCAAAGATTGAAGACAACGCGAAAATGGAATTTCCAAAAGAATAAATTCTTGAACCGTACAATTTATTTTCATGGAATCACAAGATGGAGTTGCATTTTCAAAGCAGATGATTATATAGGTTAACCATGGGCACAGAGACCTAACCTACATCAGCCATAGAAAAATCAAAGTATCTGAATCGGATGGATGAAGGATATGGAACTATTTGCAGTCTCATTTCTCCTGAGCTCCTCTTTTGCATATCCTCCCGGAAAACCCCCAATGAAGTTTGGACCACCATGGAAGGAATTTTTGGAAAATAGGACAAGATGAGGGGACATATACACAAGGTGGAATTGCTCACTTTGGATCCAAAAACCTTCAAAAATATCCAATATGTTTATACCAAATATAAGGATTTGTTTTCATAACTCAAGGCTTGTGGGGTTGATAAATCTGAGGAGAAAAAAATGGTTCTTACCATTCTTTCCAAACTTGGTCCAGAATAATCAATTTTTGTATCCACATTTCATTCAATTAGGCTTGCCTCTAGAGCCACCTAGACCATGCCCTCTGTTGAGGTATTTATCGAGTCTCTGACACAAGAGAAGACCAAGCTCAACAATATGGGAAAAATAAAAGGCTCAAAGGCACATGCACTTGCTTTGAAATATGGAAACAGACACCAAAATCAAAAATATAAAAACAAATACAAAGGGAAGGAACATGCAACTCCAAAGAAGGAAGGGTACTCAAAACCCTTCAATGATTCCTCTAGATCTAAAGGTGGAAAGGGAAGAAAAGGGGAGAAATGAAATTAATTCCAATGAGGATTCCATATAGAATATGAATGCATGAAGAAGAAGATATATTAAATGGCACAAATACTTCAGCAAAACAACCTTGGAGATCACATCCCCAAGGGTTCCAAGAAGAATAAGCCAAGAGATCAAAACCCCAAGAAAGGTAATTCTAGCCATGCTTTGATTGCCATTAACTTCTCTCATGATGCTTGGATTGTAGATCCAGGTGCATCACACCACATTGCATCCACAAAGGAATTGTACTCTTCATTGGATGCATGCAATGGTCATCCTATCTTGATGGGGGACGACTCTCCAGTCGAAGTCACCGACAAAGGGAGAGTTGAACTCACAAAAAAGAGCTTCGAGAATGTGCTACACATTCCCAAACTCTATGTCAATCTTCTCTCCATGTATTAGATGAAAAAATATGGCACCGGAAAGAGAGTAATATTCACACCTGATGTAGTGGATATCTATGACATGCAAACCAATTTCAAAGTTTCTACTGGTGAGGTAAATCACCAATATAGACTCTACACATTTTCTAAATTTATTGAGCCTGGTTCTGCATTACTTATTACGCATGTCGATGAAAGCAATAGGATATGACATGAAAGGTTTGAGGATTTAAATTTTAGATACATGCAACAACTTAGCAAGAAGGGAATGGTTGAAGGTCTGCCTGACATCCACTTCTCCAAAGGAATTTGTGAGGGATGTGTCCTTGGAAAACACCCTCGAGAGAAATTCGACAAAGGAAATACTTAGAAGGCCTCCTCTCCTTTGGATCTGATCCACAATGATCTCATGGGCCCTTTTCCACATCCATAAATCAGTAAATTAAGGTAAGTGCTCATTTTTGTTGATGATTTCTCATGGTACACTTGGACTTTCTTTCTCAGGAAAAAATCTAAGGTATTTTAGCATCTCAAAGATTTCAAAGCCCTTGTTGAGACACAATTAGGAAGGAATATCAAAGTCCTCCGAACAGATAATGGGGGGTAGCATGTCAACCATGAGGTAAATAATCTTTTTCTTGAGGCTAGGATTTAGTTGCATCACATGGTTCCCTATACTTTGCAACAAAATGGAGTTGTTGAGTAGAATAATAGATCCCTAAAAGAGATGACATCTTGCATGTTGCATGCAAAGTCACGTCCATAGAGATTATGGGTTGAAGAACTTAATTTTGTGAACTACATCCAAAACAAATATCCCCATAGATCTGTCAAGGATAAGACCCCCTTTGAGGCTTGGAGCGGCCTCAAATGAGAACTGACCCACTTTCGTATATTTGGTTCATGTGCATGGGCCAAGATTCCCTTTGAGAAGAGGAAGGCACTTGATTCATAGAGTACAGAGTGTATCTTTGTTGGATACCTAGATGGTGTGAAGGGATACATACTGATTGATCCCTCTACGGACCGACTCATCATTAAACATAGTGTCCAATTCGAGGAAAGTATCTTGCATGCACCTCAGGGGACACATGCAGACACTTTTGTTCTTCCACCTATTAGAGATGATGATCATGCACATGTCGACTCTTATTCAAATGAGAGTTTTGATTCATATGATTCAGATTATTTAGATATTGATTTAGTACAATCAGATGCATATTCAGTACATGTTGATGCAGAGCCAGAGCTGAGGCCCAAGTGGGCCAAGACTACTCTTTAGGATGTAGGAGATATTGTTGGGGATCCAGTTGATACCAAGATAACTCGATATGATTTATAGGATCCTCCTCTTACACTCACCACCACTGAATTGATGCTACCAAGGAATATTTTCTTGGTTCAATCTTTAGATCCACATTCCTATGGCAAGGCTGTTAGGAATCCCTTTTGGGAATCTACCATGCAGGAGGAGTACAACTCCCTCCTCAAAACATAGACTTGGGATATGGTTCCCCTTCCTTTAGGAAGGAAACATGTCATGTTCAAATGGGTGTACGGGACCAAGAGCACAGCAGATGGACAGGTTAACAGATACAAAGCCAGGCTAGTTTCCAAAGGCTTTCAATAGTCGCACGACATTGACTATGATGATACCTTCACTCCAGTAATGAATATGGATTCCATACACTTGGAACTTGACATTATGACATGAAAGGGATGGGAATTCCATCAGATGGACATGAAGAATGCATTTATTCACGAAGATCTCTTTGAGGAGATATATATGTAGAAGCCCTAGGGCTTCATGAAAGATTCATCTTTGGTCTGTCAACTGAAGATATCCCTTTATGGCCTCAAGCAAGCCCTAAGGGCATGGTATGCCAAGATGGACTCCTACCTATTGCCATAGAACTTTGTACATTATAAGTCAGACCTGAACTTTTACATGCTCAGGACGGTTGATGCACTTCTACTCCTAGTTCTCTATGTTGATGATTTGTTGATCACTGGTTGTTCAACTTTAGCGATTGTTGCAGTCAAGAGGATTTTGCATGACAGGATCTTGATGACGAACATGGGTCCGCTACATTTCTTCCTTGGTCTCAATATCAGTCAAGATGCATCAGGCATCAAACTATCTCAGGCCAAGTATGCACAAGATATACTGGATCAGTCTCCTGTGCAGTCGAATCAATCTCTTGGTTCATGCAAGAGTCGCATGAGCTACATTAGAAGGATGCAAAACATATACTTTGGTACGTATAGGGCACCATCACCTTTGGGATTCACTATGCATTAGACTATGCATTCGACCTCATCAGGTTCACTGATTCTGAGTGGGTTGGTGACAACATCGATCGCAAGTCCACATCTGGTTACTCACTCATTCTAGGTTCTGAGCTCATCTGTTGGTCGAGCAAGAAGCAGGTTGATATTTCTCTATATTTAGTCAAGGAATAGTACAAAGGGGTAGTTAACATAACCATTAATGCTATGTGGCTACAATATTTTCTAACTGAGTTGGGCATTCATTTTCATCGGTCAATCGTCATATCGTGTGACAACCAGAGCACTCTAAAGTTCTGCAGAGATCCATTTCAGAGGCAGTGAATGAAGCACATCGATATCCACATGCACTACATTCGAGACTTAGTACATGAGGGGATAATCAACCTACAGTTATGTCCTTCAACATAACATACTACATGCATCTTCACCAAGACCTTCACTAAGCAGAAGTTCCATTATCTGTGTTGTCATCTTGGAGTGAAGGAAATAGTTTCCTAACAACTATCAGTTCTTTTTTTTGATACATTGTACCTTGNCATTGTCAGGACCCACTCTTTTATTTTCACCATAGTGATGTTTAGGGGGGGTGTTGGAGATACTTCACACACACCTAGGATTTATTTTTCCTAAGGTTTTCCCTATGTTTATTAGTCATTATCCAGTCTCCTACATTTTAGGGAGAATATTCCTTTTCCTACATTCTAGGGGAATATTCTCTTCAATTCACACTTCAGTTTTACATATTGAGTAGAGTCTTGATGCCACATTGGTTCCATCACCATGCAACATTGGGATCATCACTGCTAAGTACATTTTCCTTGGTATTATCACCAGAGTGGCACATTACTAATACTTTCAGTTAGCTAACTGAGGACTGTGAGGCTAGTTGACCTAGACTAGGTAGCAGTTAACTCCCGTAATTGTCAGTGTGTGTCCAGATCACTCTAGAACACCACTATGGTGTATTATCTCATGCATTATGGTGCATTATTTGAGCTATGCAATGCATATCTATTGTATTATATCATTATTTCATTCAGTTAATACAATTCTTTGATTCTCTCTCTCTCTCGTTTCCATCTTTTAGCATTTTTATTTAAACTGTGTATGTCCTTTGCTAGCTAGATCTTATCTGTGTAGGTTCATCCACATTTACAATACTGAGCATCAAAATTCTGATCTTGGAAGAAACTTAAGGGAGAATGATAAGAGAAATAAACCTTTGTTCTTAAGAGAAAATACCTAAGGTGTGTATTCAAGGGTTGAAGAGGAGGCTTGAAGGAACAACTACATTATCAGATTGTAAACATCTTGCTTCTAATTTAATAAAACTTGGCATATTTATATATCTCTTTTGTTTGATTATTTTTTTATGTCTCTATTCATGTTTATTATATTGGTTCAATATATTCTAAACTTGGAAAGTAGTCAGAAGTAATATCATTTGTCTTTTGTAGGATAACTTGCGGAAAGGAGCTTGGATTTAGAGCTCAACTGTCAAGGATGGCAAGGACAACCTTCAGGAAAAGGTATGCAATTTCATATCATGTTCCTTCTCCTTATTTATATTTCATGAAATAAAGGATATAGGATAAGTAGATTAATAAATAGATAACCATTTTTTTGATTCTATCTCAATCGAAGGAAACTCGATTGAGGGAGATTTCACCTGTCCGCGGGGGGAATTCTTTCACCACGGGAATTTGGCGACCATATTGGGGAAGAACAGTTAGTTCTTCATGCTTTATAGCCTCTGAATCCATTCTCTTTGCATTTTTTTCTCTCTCTTTAGAATCTTTTTTTCTTCTTGACACTTCTGGCTAGTCCATTCTGTGAATTCTGAAGAGTTTATTTGAAGTTTTTTCCAAGTTTTAACACTCAGAATTTCATCAGAGCGTCTCTGTCCTAAAGGGCACTCCCTTTTCAACCATTATAGAGAATCATGGATGCTCCTCTCTAGTCTATTAGGGGCTTCCATACCCCTAGGACACTCTACCAGCACTGTGGGGGGAGCGTCCTTCTCCTCCTAGGGGCAATTTTAGGCCTTTTTTGGCTCTGTTTTTTGGGTTTTTTCGCTCTGATTTTTTCCTCGAGGTATTATATGTTTGGTAAGGTATTTATTTTATTGAAAGGATTGTGTTTATCATTAATTTAACCCCTTTTTGTTGCCTCTTTCCATTTTATTATCTCTTATCTTCTTTGATTTGGAGATTTTCACAAGTTGCTTTGTTGAGTTTCTTGTTTTGTCTTTTTTGACAAACTCTTCATCAAGACTATTGATGGACTCTTTTTCAACTTTGCATGGGCCATTAAACTTTTCTATTTGGCATTTGAGATATTAATAATATGATTTCCCTTTCTTTTTCATGTTGACTTCTCAATTGAACAAGTGTGATTTGATCTTTTTGGATTGAGGGTCTTTTCATTCTTTTGTTTCTTTGAATTGATTGCTTACTTTATTTATTTGTTTTGATTGGGGATTTGTGTCAAATATTTGAATATTGACATTATTGATTAAGAAGAAAGAGAAAATTTTTGTTCTTTCAAGGTGTTCATTAACTTTGAAAAAGAAGGAAAGTACAAGCATTGCATTCAAAGTTTTTGGGTGGTGCATATCTGTAGTTTGCATTCGGGTTTATGCATTTGGGAATGGAAAAAAACTCTTATCCTTTCCATAGTTATCTTTCATTGAAATTGAAATTATTTCATTTCATTTTTGTCTTGCATGGTTTAAAGAGTCGAGTCAAAATATAATTAGTTCCATTTCCATATCCTTGAATAACAAAAAACCTTAAAATAAAGCGCTAATTAAAATCTATGTAGAATTTTTTCTTTCTAGGGCTCTGCAAACCAACATTAGTTTAGGTCTAGAGATTTGGAATAGGTGGGGAGGATAACTCTCCAAAGATAAAAAAAAAATGTAGCATCTTGAGTGAGGGAGATAAATCCACTTGCCACATATTTTTCATGGGAATCCCTTCTCACACAAGGGTCAAACACGAGGTCACATTGGGACTAACAGAGTAACTAACCCCACTTCGTTAGTCTTGGTGGTGTGGTGTGCATGTATTACAAATGGTGTCGAAAGACACTTGGGGATAACTTGGGAGAAACTCCTCTCTGTGAGGAATCTCTCAAGTGGATTTCAGATCTAAATACCTTTCCCTTGCGTGTACAACCTGACTATCAATTGTTTCCCCAGGATCTAGTGTTGTAGGTGGTATCCCTAGTGCCCTATATCTTTAGGGTTAATACACAAGGTGACAGTGAATGGGGAAAGTATTTTCTATACCTAGGAAAGACATTGGTCAAAATCACTTGGGCTACCTGGATTTCATCACCAAGGGGTATGTCCATTAAGTAGGTCTCCAATGTAACTGTTCCACCCACTCTACCTCAACCCCTTTCTATATTTATTCTGTGATGTTGTATTTCATCACCAACTAGTGGTTTCATGGTGGGAAGGTTTGTTTTCTTGTTTTCTTCCTAGTTTTGTTAGCGTGTGTTGTTTGTTTTCCTTAGTTGACCTTGGGATTGAGTCTATTTATATGGCATCATTTATGGGATCTATCAACCAAGGGACCCCTTTTCTCGGGGAAACTTTTTTTTTTCCTTCTTCTGGAAATGTTGGCCCGCCATATATTGCTACTTTGACTTTACCTAGACTCGCTATAGGTTTACCTATATGGTTGTTTTCCACTCTAGTTTTTACCAATGCACCTAGTGTGTCAAATGTGAACCCTCCATATGAATAATATCAACCTCATGTTGACCCTTTTCCTTCTTTGCCTATTGCATAATGTCATTTTTCTTCTTCCTTCCCTGGTGAAATCCTCGCTGCTACTTACCAGGATGTTAAGAAGAACAGGAAGAAGAAAAATCAGCAAGGGGGAAAACAACCATCTATTGTTGGGAGAGTTGATACCTTTGAGAAGTCTACCCCCAAACCTTGCAAGAAAAAATAAACTTCTTTTCTTTGTAAGGGTGACCACCTTCTTCATGATTTCCCTGGCATTCCCAAGATATTAAGAGTGTAGTCCTCGAGTTCCCATCAGCCCATGTCATCAGCCTTTGGGAATCATGTCGATGACAACCTGTCAACTAGTGAAAGTAAGGTTAGAGAAAAGAAAAGTAGAGTCATATTTCCTTGTAGGTTGTGTGAAGGGACTAACCTAATTCACCTTTTCCCTCATATGGACTGTTAAGCAGAAATATTGTCATTTAATTCCATTGTAGTACTTGCCCAACTATTTAATTTGTCAATCTGAGGTTCATAGGCTTACGAAGCACAGGCACTATATATGCAGGACTGAAGTAGAAGTAATCTAATCTAAATTTTTGAAATGAAATTAATCTAGGAAAGCAATACAACATGTGAAGAGTTGAATGAAAAAACACATATGTGAGCTCACACAATACATCAATCTCAAATTATATTACAAGAGTCAAATGACAAAGCATGAAAGAATAACAAAGCTAAGAATCCCCTTCTCCTCATTACAAGACTAAATTATGAATTGCATGATCTCTAACTCTCCAAGCTAATCTCCACTATGAATAGCATGATGCCCTTCATGAAAAGAGAACACTCTCTTATATACATGAGAGTCTTGAAGAGTGTCATAATTACAGATCCACTATTCTCTCAACCATTCTCAACTACTTTCCTATTATTAGAAGATATGATCCCTTCAAATTCTCCACACATATCTCACATATCTTAGATAATATATGTCATCCAAATCTTCCATGATCTTCTCCTTTGAATATGCTTGAATGATTGTCCCAAATATTCTTCAAATCTTCAATGCTTGAAGATGAAATTCGAATTTGAGGCTAGGTGGTAATATTTGACTTTGTTAAAATCTTCACATATGCCTGCACACGTCATCAAACTCATCCAACCTTGATATATAATGAAAATATGTTATTTTTCTGATATTTAATCATAAATTCACTTATAATACTGAAATGAATACAATGGAAAATAATAAGGAGAAACCCAAGTATCATTTGTTGATACTGAGAGGGGGGTGAATCAGTATCCAGTACAATTTAAAAACCTTTTTCAACTTATACTTAAACCATTCAATTATATCTAATGAGCAATGAACAATAGTATAAGAGTTACACCAATACACCACAATACACCATGCATAATATATGAGAAATAATCAATAGTTTTTGTTCAAGGGAAGTATTGACTTCCAAAGGTAGCTACAGCTTCCAAATGTAAAGGGAGGGATAAACCTCCAAGAAGAAGATACAATCCTCCAATATAAAGAGATATTTGAACTCTCTATCCTTTCCCCTTCCTTCCACCAAAGAATATATGAGAGATAATAAAACTTTACATTAAATCATCACCATCAACCAATCATCACATAGAGCCTGATAATGCTTTCTGAGACTTCTTCAATTTCTGCAATTATTCAATTCTTGGATTACTCTGATCCTATATATAATGTTACTCAATGTATTCTCTGAAACTCCTCTAATTTTCACTCCTTGAATCCTCCCCAAAAAGAGTTTATAGAAAGAATAGTAGACTTTATTCAATTCTGGTCTGTTCAGAAGACCCAACTTGTATAGCATGCCCCGCGCTCAATATTTAAAATCTGATTTTGAAACTCTCACACAAGAAACTAAAGTCCGTACTCTTTCCAATGGAAGTGGTTCCACTGCATTTGGAGTCTGTATGAAAAACTTATGACTGTTTTACCCAGAACACCTGTTTATTGACTAGTTTATGGACTGGTCACAAACCCTATATTCCATAGAGTGTATCTCCATAATTATAGCGAATCAAGAGCTAAAATTTTTACCAAAGGTACCTTGATATGTCTTCTCAATACCATAGCGATTTCACCATCTGAATCGTTCTAGAAAAAAAATTATAGCAAAAATGGTAAGATGACCTGAAAATAACATACCTTAGAACACATCACCAAAAGACTTCATCCTCCCTTGAAATCCGGCCTTCTTTTACTTCTTCCCTCTGAAATTCGACTTGTATCAAATTAATGTATAATGATATTTATTTATACCATTTATGTCACTTCCTTTTAACATTAGGGCCGACCTGACACTTTCTTATTTTGTAATTATTTTCTTTAATTATTTTCAGGGCCTACATGTACTTCCTTTTTCAATTCACTTTGTCATCTTCAAAAAATCATTTCTCCTCAACCATGAGGATCCATGTGACGTGCCACATACCATCGGAAACAGCAAGATGTATACTATCCATTCATGGGTGTTGTATATGCATGTGCATTTTCCTTCATGTCCAAATACCTTTATCAATCTTGCGGTCCAAAACCCATGACTAGGGTTGACATCAATGACAACAATCAATCTTCCAACATCATTATGGAAATGGTATGATGGAAGGTTAATGGGACGATGAAATGTAAGGAATAGTGAAGGAAAAAGAGGATATAAATGTGACATTTCCGAGGCCCAACATGCCCCCCAACTCAACTTGTTGCATGTCCACATGCAACCATGCATGGATCTGTTAGAAAACAGGACCGCGGAGCAATAAAATAAAACAAATGCAGAAACAAAACATAGAAGACACACAATACAAGAGAGACACAGATTTACGTGGTTCACCCAGTGTGGGCTACGTCCACCAGAGAAATTGCCAGGTCCTTCCTTTATTATTATCCAGCAAATGAAGGGATGCAACCTACA
>JASDQU011443099.1:0-10182 GCA_032191745.1 Picea mariana | reverse complement strand
TTACGTGGTTCACCCAGTGTGGGCTACGTCCACCAGAGAAATTGCCAGGTCCTTCCTTTATTATTATCCAGCAAATGAAGGGATGCAACCTACAACAAAACCCGCTGTAACTTCCTCTTCTTTCTCTCACAGTCTCCTCGCTCAGAATACAATATTCACCATAAATCAATAGCCGCAATACATTTCCCTCATAAAAGAGGGTTGCCTTCTAGGGAAAAAAAACCCTAACATAATCTCTACCATTAGATCTGCGACCTTATAATGAACGGTCCAGATTTACAATGAAATTACATATACTTTTACAAGGCAATTTTTGCTTCGGGGGCTTCACCCCCGAACCCCCGCTGGGGGCCCGCTTGCCCCCAGACCCCCCAGCCGGGGGGATCTCCCCCCCGGACCCCGCAGAGGGGGTACCCCCCCTCTGCACTCCCCCGCGTGGAAGAGTGTACATACTTCTGGGGTGTAAATACTTCATGGGGTATAGACACGGCTGAAAGCAAAGAACCTCTGCATCAGGAAGATAATCAGGCTCCACAACCAACAGGATCTTCTTAAGAACTTTTGGCATTTAAACTATGGATTTGATTGATGATGTCCTTTTAACAATGAATATTTCCAGGATTTGAAATACAAGAGTAGAAACATGTAAAAAACATGTGTAACAACATGTAATATATGTGTAAAAACATGTGAAATATGTGTAACAGCATGTGAAATTTTCTTATGGATGGTTCTTGTGTGACAACCATGAATACAAAAGATGTTGGTTCTTGTGTTAACAACATTCATTTCACTTATTTATTTTCTTGCTGCAAATAATTTAGCCATATACTCACTGGAAATAATAAGCTATCAATGTGCATAAGAAAGCATCACTGTGTATAAGAAATCCCTTTTCTTTATCTTTATGAATCATGCCAATATGTGTATCAATCAAAATGCAACAAAGTGTTTGCTAGAAAAGAAATGTTAGTGAATCATAAATGGAATGATGAGATGGTAAAATGGAATAATGGTAATGAATATGTGGTGAAAGAGTCCCCCCCCAACTGAATCGGTTGCATGCCCTCATGCAACTTAGTGTAGGTCATGGAAGGAAAGAGAGCATGGCAAGGAAATTTTCCAAAATATTCAAGTCGGCAAATAAGAAATTGTGTGATTAAAGCTTAGAAAAGAACATACCTCCACTTACCCAAAAAGTAGATGTAGTTGTTGCGGTTGTTGGATCAGGAAAACATGACTGACGCTATAGCTGCAATTGTTGTAATTGCTGGAGAAAATAATATCAGGAAGGTGTCACTGCTACAAGATTAGTAAAATGGAACTGCTAATGTTGTTGTTGCTGTAACTAGATCATGGGAAATGAAGGAATCTAAATTGTTATTGTTGAATCACGAGAAATGTGGAAGGTAGAGAATATGGAACTCTCATAGCTCTGAAATCAAACTGCTACAACTGCTGAGGGGATCATGAAAAAGTTTATAGTCTTCACCCACTACAAAACCGATGGTACAATTCTCATCATGCGAATGAATGTGTCGATGTCGAGCATGAAGAGAAATCATTGGATTACCGGTCATTGATGAATGTCATTAACCAATGCGAGACAAACTCACCAGTGATGACAATAAGTGTCAAGGTACCCGAGTACATCTTGTGAAGTGCAAATAGATGGGCTGATATCAAGCCACTTGCAAGATCTGATGATCAAGGGACATTGATTTATTTCCATGATCTTCAGCGAGAGAACTTGCCATTAAGGCATGCAAGCCTGTAGGTACTCAAAATGAACTCTAATCTATATCCTAGATATTGTGTCGAGGTCGATGGGGCAAGACTGTTGAAAGGTGGGCCTTAAGGAATCCCACATCAGTCAATGCGAGTTTATAAAAAGATTGGTAGGACTATAGATGTAAAGATCTCAATAGCAACACAGTTTATGTCAAGTAAATGTAATCATGGAAAGGGGTTTGTTTTATTCAGAAGGAAAACTGGAAAGGAAAAAGAAGGCAAAAAGATAAAGGAATGTATGCAACTCAGAAAAATAGGCTTGTGTGAAGTCATGAAAGTTATGGCAATGGAAGATGGCTTCAAAACTATGATGATTAATCAACTTTGAAGGAGAAATGGGATAGTGTCACGGCATGAAATTTGGCAAAATGCGAAAGTAATAGTGTATCAGCATGATATTTTTGTGTAACAGCAAAATATTTCTGTGCAACAACAAAATATTTCTGTGCAACAACAAAGTATTTATGTTGAGTAACAACTGTTTTAAGCTGTTTGGCAAAGCATGTGTTTCTAAAAAATGTTTTGATTCATGAAAATCACTGTAGCAGCAAAGTGCAAGTGTCCTCGTTCCTGCAAAACTTTAGTACAAATTCCTACATAAAAATTGTGAGATTTGCAAAGAATATATCATGCAAAACAGAAATAACTACAAATGTGAGAAAGTCATAGAAAATAGACTGCGTTTTTATACCTATTGTCTTTACATACTGGTTTGTCTTCTTTTGTTGTGACAATGACTCAAAAAAAAAAAAAAACATGAATCGTGAAAACAACTCAGGAATTTTTAGAATGTCCATTTGCAAATTTTGATTTTTATAATGTTTTTGTGTGTTTCCATATTTTTATAATTTCTATTGGTTTTATTTTTAATTGAAACCAAGTTTTGTATTATTCTCAAAAATAAAATAAAAACAAAGAATCCAAATGAATACTGTGATTATGCTTGTATAACCATTTTCTCCTTTGTTGATCGGAAAAATATACCAAAGTTTTGCAAACCATTACTTTATACAACAGTAATTGTAATGTTATTAGTGTGAATCTCACACTCCAATCAAAACTGGTATGATTCAACAACAAATTCATCAAAAGCATCACAAGGATCTATGGATTTAGCAACTATTTCAATGACTCTTTATAAACTGCAAGCACTGCATTCCAAATTCTCCATGTCCATCAAACATCCCAAAGTAAGAGCATGCAATCGAAAGGGAATTAAAATTTAATAGAAATAGAACCAGCCCAAAGAGAGCATGAAAAATATAGTTACCTAGACCTGAGAAAGATTTTGACTGTGTATTTGCCATATTGAAAAATCGACCATCCCGAAATCTGCCTTCTTCACAGTTCGAAAAATCAAAACTTCTCTCAAACCAAGCAGAATTTTCAAAAACTGCTCATGAGTCAGTTAAATGAGACCCTTATGCACAAAACCCATGTGCTGTATTTTTAAAATTCATCATGGTTTGCTCACAAATCCCATCCGAAATTAATTGTTTGCAAATTGACGTTAATTGACAGAAAACTCTAGATTCCCATTGCATGTGTGAGTTGGGTGTGGTTTAATTGTCCATTTCTATCTTGTTGGCTAATCACCAACATGAACAAGTAGCTTATGAATCTGTGATCAGCCACCTGGAGCTCATGAATCTGTGATCCAACCATTTTGTTGATTGAATTAAGCAAAACCTGAGCATTTGTTACCTTGACAAAGAAATTTTTATGCATATCCAACAATAAGATTGGGAACATATCTCAATTTAGATAATTTCGTTGGGCAAATTTATTAAAAAATTCAGTCTGATCCTAACAATATCAAAAGATAATCAATAATAGTTACACAGTTAGGCTATGGCCCATATTTCACGGTAATCTGTTATGGGAAAATAAGAAAAAGATCATATTTAATTGTTACAAGATCTCCCTCTTAATTCAGCGAATAAAGGCTATCTTTCTGTAGTTTTTAATGACTAATAAGCATTGAAAGATTTGATTCCCACTAGACTTTAGCAAATACGATAAAAATGGTAGGGAGTTGTAACAACCAGAATTTGCAAAGACCATGATCGGGATTTGAAATTTTAGTTGATTCTTTGACATTTTTAATCAATGTTTATCATTATTTTTATTTGGTTGGGTTTGTAAACAAGAGCTTTAGCTTTTGATGATTTGATTATTGGCAAGTTGCAGCATGTAGGGTCAAATGTGAAAGGATGAGGCTGGCGAAAGGATGGCATCAAAAACAATAAATAAAATGGAACAGACTGGAAGTTAAAAATGAGAAGAGCGCAAGCATGACACTGTTTAATCACTGTTACAGCAAAAAGTGTCACTGTTTAAACATATAAAATTCATTGTATCAGCATGAAAATTTTCACTGTAACAAAATGAAAAAATTTCGCTGTAACAGCATGTAAAATTTTGATGTAACAGCGACTGTCTCAGCATGTAAAAATTTCATTGTTTCAGCATAGAAAAATTTTACTGTTTCATCATGTTGTAACAATATGTACAATTTGGTTTTGTTTTTATTCATTTGTGTTTTTATAGTTGCAGGTCCAGGATGAACACACAATTATTATTAGTAGTAGTAGTAGTAGTACTGTTTTGTTTTATTTTATCCTAACGCCACTACTATTTTTATTATTCAATCACTATTACAGTAAAATTTCATTGTAACAACATGTAAAATGTTTTTGTACTAGCATGTTGAAACAACATGTACAATTTTCGTTGTATCAGCGTGTTGTATCAGCATGTTGTATCAGCATGTTGTAACAGAATGTTGTAACAGTATGTAAAAGAAAATTATGCATCACCACGTTGTAACAGTGAAAATTTCCGTTGTGTTTTATTCGTCTACAAAAAAAACCATTTTTTTTTTATTGTGTTCATTTGCAGGTCAAAGGATGGACACAAAGACATTCATTCCTGAAATCAAAATCATTCCTATTTTATGATCCTTGCAATTGCACGAAGCATGGAGGAGAGCATACTTATTAAAAAAAAAAATAGAACAAAAACGTTGTTTTATTCGTTAGCCTACCTATTCTATGCTAAATGGAATTAGAAATTAGTTATGTGTAGGAAAATTTCCAATGGAGCCAAGCACACAACAGTAACAGCAATATGTTCAGTGGCAATTTTTCGAATGAAAAATAGGATTTTACGAGAATGAATGAATCTAGTTGCTGTGACTGCAATCTTTCTAAATGAAAAGAAAAATTAAAAGAATTTAACCTGGTAGTCGCTTGAAACCATTGTTCGATATAGCTTTCATAGGCACAATTTTTCTCACTTAGATCATGTTGTAGCTCCTCATTGTCCTCCTCAAGTTCCTCGGATGTTGATTCCTCATTCGTTTCTGGAGGGGCATTTAAGCTCGTGGTTGTTGTCAATATATCCTCTTCATGAGAAGAGGAGATCCTGACTTTCGTAAGGATCTGAGCGAGTTGTTCTAAGCTGACACTCATAGTTAAATCATATTGCAAAAGGGGTTCTTACAGTACCCAAATCAAAATAAAAAAACTGAAAATCATACTTGCTGAAACACAGGAAAACCTCTTCACAGTTACAAAAATTAAAATTGCAAAAATTGAAATTCACACTTGCGTAAATTGAAACTCACACTCTAGAGTTGGCAGGGAGAACATGACGAGTTTCCACTGAAGTATCTTATATGACCCCTTACCAACACATGTATACACACTTGTAGGAAATCAAACTAAACTTCAATCCATCGTGCTTCCCCAGCAGCGGCACCAAAATGCTAGGCAGAAATATTGTCGTTTAATTCCATTGTAGTACTTGCCCAACTATTTAATTTGTCAATCCAAGGTTCGTAGGCTTATGAAGCAAACACACTATATATGCAGGACTGAAGTAGAAGTAATCTAATCTAAATTGCTGAAATGAAATTAATCTAGGAAAGCAATACAACATGTGAAGAGTTGAATGACAAAAGACATATGTGAGTTCACACAATACATCAATTTCAAATTATATTACAAGAGTCAAATGACAAAGCATGAAAGAATAAAAAAGCTAAGAAGCCCCTTCTCCTCATTACAAGACTAAATTATGAATTACATGATCTCTAACTCTCCAAGCTAATCTCCCCTATGAATAACATGATGCCCTTCATGAAGAGAGAACACTCTCTTGTATACATGAGAGTCTTGAAGAGTGTCATAATTACAGATCCACTATTCTCTCAACCATTCTCAACTACTTTCCTATTTTTAGAAGATATGATCCCTTCAAATCCTCCACACATCTCTCACATATCTTAGATAAGATATGCCATCCAAATCTTCCATGATCTTCTCCTTTGAATGTGCTTGAATGATTGTCCCAAATATTCTTCAAATCTTCGAAGCTTGAAGATGAAATTCGAATTTGAGGCTAGGTGGTAATATTTGATTTTGTTAAAATCTTCACATATGCCTGCACACATCATCAAACTCATCCAACCTTGATATATAATGAAAATATGTTATTTTTCTAATATTTAATCACAAATTCACTTATAATACTAAAATGAATACAATGGAAAATAATAAGGAGAAACCCAAGTATCATTATGGAAATGGTATGATGGAAGGCTAATGGGACGATGAAATGTAAGAAATAGTGAAGGAAAAAGAGGATATAAATGTGACATTTCCGAGGCCCAACATGGACAAAGCCATGAAATTGTTGGAATACCTCATTGTTTCCCAACCACAACTTCTGACCGGTTATCACAGGTTCTCTCCCAATTATCTAGTAGTTGACCAAGTGGTCACTCTGAGTCCATCATCTGTCAATCCCACTCTTCCTTTAAAGAGTGAAGTCAAAGTGGTTGATTCTATTTCACCATTGTTCGATCCCACCCCCTCTTTGGAGAATTATTTTCATCAAGAGGTTCATCTGATTTCACCATCGGTCAATCCCACTCTCCCTTTCAAGAGTGAATCCAAAGAGGTTGATTTGATTTCATCATTTGTCAATCCCACTCTTCATTTCAAGAGTGAAGCCAAAGAGGTTGATATGACTCCATCCTCAGTCAATCCTTCTCTCATGTTAGAGAGAAAATTCAATACCACAAATTTTTTCTTTTTCAGTTCCGATTTTTTCTGGAAAAGGGGGCATCCCTCTCTTTTTAATCGAACGGCCTCCAAGTATTGAGACCGTTTCCTTTGATTGTAATAGTCTAGAAAAACCTCATCTTCCTTCAAGTATCCCTTTCCAAATGATTGTGTGTGTTTTCTATAAACACATATATCGCACTATTGTAGATGAAGAGGACTCTATTAGCATTCTTACTTCAACTGATTGGAAAGTTATGGGTTCTCCTCAGCTTGTGCCATCCACTAATAATATATTAGATTTTAATAGAATACCTAGTGAACCTTTAGGGATTCATCCTCATTTTTTTATCACCTTAGGAATTAAAAGTATTTTTATTGATGTTATGGTTGTGCAAGGTCCCTTGGACTTTAATTTTCTCCTTGGACAAGACTATGTCTATGCCATGAAAGTTGTTGTGTCCACACTCTTTCAAGTGATATATTTCCCTCATGATGGAAACATTGTGACCATTGATTAAATTTTGTTTGTTAGTCCTAATCATTGTATAACTTCCAACCATCCGACTTCCCTGAATGTTCCTTACATTCAAGTGGTATCCCCCGCCACAGGTTAATTATGTGTTATTGTCTCCCATGCCTTCCACCACCAATGAGAAGTAGCCTCTCACTATATGATCATATTCCTTTGAATTCAATCTGTTAGTTTACATGGTGATCTCTTCAATCCAGATATTATACCCTAATCTCTCTACCCCTATTGTGGCCCTCGATATGTATTCCTTCTAGAGTGTTTCTCTCTCATCCAACGAATATCTCTTGGAAGACATGATTGAGGTATGTCCCTTGACATGTATTCCTTCAAAAAAAAATTCTCTTGGAAGCCATGATCAAGATGAGGTTTCAAGCATATTTTTATTCTCAGTGGATAGCTCCATAAAAAATGAAACAGAGAGTTACAAGCATAGTTCCCGCTTCTATGTCAAGTTTGTTAAAAAGTGAAACAAAGATATAGAGATTGAATCCAGAGGTAATGAGCATAGTTCATTGACAGTATCAATCTCTTTAAAATAAAAAATTTAGATTTAGTCAATTCTTCCTTTACATCTCGTAAACATTGAATCGAATCTTTCGCTAGATCTCATAAATGTTGAGTCAAGTCTTCCACTAGATCTCATAAACATTGAGTTGAGTCTTTCACTGGATCTTGAAATGAACATTCATTTCATCTGCCTATGTCATTTGATCATCTTTCGTCCTCCATCTCTGGTGAACATTTAACTATAAGTAGTAAGGAGTCTCGTCAAGTATATAAATTGGTGACAACATAATATTGGGAAGATGAAACAAAGCTTGGGGGGCATGTCTCTAGCCTCTACTATTTATTCTAGGGGAAAATTACCAAAGACAATTTTACTCTGTTTCAAGCTTGTGTAAAAATGAAACCAATCTTGAGCTTAGTCTTTGTTCTTTCTCATGCTTGTAAATACATGAGAATATGTTACCGAGCTCACTATTTGTTCTTTCTCGTGATCGTAAATACATGAGAATAGGTTACCGAGTAAACTTTTATCACTTTTTCAGACACATAAAAAATATACAAAAAGGGAACTCTTTGGAGTCTCCTTTAAGATCTTTTCTGACCTCCTAAATATGAAAATATTGTCGAGCGAGCTTGTCTTCTTTCACACTCCTTAAAAGGATTTTAAAGGGCATATTTCGAGTGATCGTTTACCCCTTTCTCAGTCTTGTTAGACTAATTACGAAAAATGAATACTCTAGCCACTTTGGTTAGAATATTTCTCCTTAGTATTATTTTATACTTTTTCAGGCTGGGGAGACTAAAATTACGAAAAATTTCATCTGGGGTCTTCTTTCTAAATATTTTCAGACTCTCTAAATATGAAAGGACCATAAACTTTACTCTCCCTGGACTCGTAAAATTATACAGTGAAGGACCCATCTGGTACCAAACCCTTCCTTCTTCAGGTTCGTTAAACATGTGAATATGGGATTCATGGAGTATGGGACTCATCGAAGATGAGTTAAATGAGCATTTTTAATCCTCCTCGAGCTCGCTAAAAAACAAAGAGGTACTTGCCTATCTGGGTGGGGGAGGAATTTGGGAAGTGGGTCAAGTTTTTGAAGCATTATGGTAGTTGTTTAGTCACCCTTGAACATGGCACCTATCTACATCTGCTTACATTTGGGTGATCTAATTATCTCTTAGTCATACCAATTCCGTGAGTCAGTATACTCCTTCAACCCATTCGAAGAGTGTAATCATACTTTTTTCATTCCAATTAAGAAGTCCTTATGGTCACACTATGTTTTGGTCCACGATCATCACATTATGCTTGGATCCATACATCAAGTCAATTCTTCTGATTCAATGTTTTTTTGGTTATGCTTCCAAATCATTTGTCGTGTCGCACAATGTTCAAGGGAAATCTCATCCTTACAACCATTTTGCAGTATCATCCATTTTAGTCCTTGTGTCAGTATGCACTCCTTTGATATATCACTATTCATTACTACCCTAGATTAGTTTTGTTTCGATGATGCGGGATACATCAAGTACCTCCTTCGACTGGTCTATTCATGTCGACTCCAACTCATTATCCAAGAATTAGACTTAGAAACCAGTGAGTACCTTGGAACCTGCATGCCTCAATGGAAGTTTTCCTTGCAATTGACAGTAGGTTTACATTATGTTAGAAAAACATGGCCGTGGAGCAATAAAATAAAACAAATGCAGAAACAAAACACAGAAGACACACAATACAAGAGAGACATAGATTTACGTGGTTCACCCAATGTGGGCTATGTCCACTAGAGAAATTGCCAGGTCCTTCCTTTATTATTATCCAGCAAATGAAGGGATACAACCTACAGCAAAACCTGTTGTAACTTCCTCTTCTTTCTCTCACAGTCTCCTCTCTCAGAATACAATATTCACCATCATCCATAGTCGCAATACATTTCCCTCATAAAAGAGGGTTGCCTTCTAGGACAAAAAACCCTAACATAATCTCTATCGTTAGATCTGCGACCTTATAATGAATGGTCCAGATTTACAATGAAATTACAATACACTTTTACAAGGCAATTTTTTCTTTGGGGGCTTCGCCCCCCGAACCCCTGCTGGGGGCCCGCTTGCCCCCAGACCCCCCAGCCAGGGGGATAGCCCCCCCGGACCCCGCAGAGGGGGTACCCCCCTCTGCACTCCCCCGTGTGGAAGAGTGTACATACTTCTGGGGTGTAAATACTTCATGGGGTATAAACATGGCTAAAAGCAAAGACCTTTGAATCAGGAAGATAA
>JASDQU011443097.1:7866-19166 GCA_032191745.1 Picea mariana | reverse complement strand
TAATAGCCTTTTTGGTTGGCAACATAGGAGTTACCAGGGTATGAGATTCTACTCTGAAAATTCAGGCTAAACTACCTTAAAATATACAAATGAATAAATCATTAGTTCAATTGATGCTAATATTATCACTGAAATGTTCAAATAAGGACGTGAAAAAGAAAGGGGGGACTTAGGGAAAAGTTATAAAAGCTAACTAAGAAAATATTTAAGAACGGTCATGTGTGCAGTAGTTTTTCCTGAAGCCCCTTACCTTCCCCTTAGTCATGGTAAATCCTGCTTCTCGCCTGACCTTGGATGTTTTATCTTAAGTTCCTTAAGAAAAGAAAGGTCTCACGTTGGTTCTGAAAATTCTCAAACAAACCTTCAAAAATGAGAATAGGTTGATTTTATAGTTCTTTAACTTTAGTTAAACCAGAAGTATGTCTAGGTTAATCCTAACCTTATTAGCCTTCCTAACAAGAATAAACTGATTGGTTTTTCTTAAGGAAATTCCTTAAAAAGATATCAAGAAGTTTCCCTTAAGAATTTCCCTGAAGCCAGTGATGTTTGAAGGAAAGAGAGAAGATTAGCCCAGAGCTATTTAAGTGAGTTGACAGGCCTCTGTTGTTAGAAAATTCAAGTAGATATCTTTCCGAGTATATTACATACTGATTGATTGCCCCCACTTCATATTAAAAAGTATATACAGACAAATGGTGAAAGGAAATTCAATATTGATTTCCCCCATCTAGTCCAAAGATATGAAGAAAGGAAATTCATTATATTGATTTCCCTCATCTCATCATTTAAATGCTAGAAAACAATGAAGTGGTGAAAGGAAATTCAATATGGGAAGTCTGATAACTTCACCGGGGCACTGAACAGGCTCATTGGCAGTGAAGCAATATCCTTATATCTGATAAGGATGTTATACATGAATTACAAGACGCTCTAGTAACTTTTCTTCTTTTAGCTGGATTTACATTATAGGTTTCTAGGATCCCCTAATTTAACACATCGAAATTACTTTATCTTGATGCAAATGGAATCAGGTAAAACCTGGTAGAATGGTTAATTTGGTTTTGATTATCTTACATAGATCCGAGGCCAGTTTTAGAAAAGGAAATCTATTGAGAACCTGACTCGAGATCATCGGATGTTTTATTTTTGAAGAATTTTCAAAGTCAAACGTAGAGATCCTAAAACCCTGTTTTGGTTTTTCTCATGGTCTGTGTCACAGAGTCAAATTATTGACCCCATTTACCCAATGAAGGAACTTGGTCTACATGTTCTTCTCATCCCACAAGGAAGCGAGATCCCTAGATGGAGCCTAATGTTGACACAAAGTTTAAATTTGTTGCTCTTTAAACCTGAAACTTTGTCTTTTCCTTGTCATGGAGCCGCCCTTAGTTCTAAAAAGGAGTAAAAAAAATCTTTCATTTTTTTCAGGTTTCAGAATTCAGATTTTCACGAGGTATGATTTTTAGTTAACAATTCCAGAGTCTCGGTGCCGAAATCCCGAAAAGGATTTATATTTAAAGAAATGAAAAAGAAAAAAATGAGTGTTATAAGTCCCGACGCGCGTTTCACAAAGCACCCTTTAGTCGTGATTAATTAAACTATTAAACACAATCAACAATTCATTAATCTTTCGCGATTCAAGTTTTCTTGTATCAAAGTGCTTTCAAAATGTCGACCCTCGAATGCTCGATCCCCATTTTTTCGAATATAAGAAATTAATTACTAATCTCGATTAATTAAAGCATCAATACAAGTGATTAGCATATAAATTAATCCCATCATGATTTCGAGATTCGGGGTTTGCTTATGACATACTTCTGTATAAGATCCCTGAAATTTTGAAATGCGAAATCATGATTTTTTAACAAAGTCTAAAACTAAATTAAGTTGGTTTAAAATGGCATTAATAATGACTCAACTACTTTTCGTGTTTCGCATTTCGGGATTGGTTGAAAGCAGTCATTTCGAAACTCCAGTTTGAAATTGTCGATATGCAGCAGTATTAATAACGGATAAATGGAGATATTTTTGACACGAAGGCGTATCTTCCTCATTAAAACATTAATTCCTTATCGCATGTGTCAGTACGCTCATTATAAGACAAGATAAAGGTTAATAAACGTTTTGTAGTTCGAATTTCATTCTTGTTTTTTACAATCAGGAGTGAGTTGCATTTATCCAGGCTTATATATTTTTCTGCAAACAGGTTTTCAGTATAATGCGAACATTATGGCACCTAGAAAGGCACCTAAGAAAAGTGAAGAAGCAATTGAAAGCTCAAGCCCAGAAGGAGATGTCATATATGATACTACACCGCATGCCATTGATTCCAGCAAATCCTGGAGGCAAATTTTTGAAACCTTGGACTACGAAATCAAGAATGTTCCCGATGATTTTGAAAACAAACTCTGGGACATAGCAGAGTCTGAACTTCACAAAGTATCTACGTGCCCACGACTCATGACATACAAAAATATGATCAGTTGGGCTTTAGAGAGGATAGACGTGCAGACAAGAATCATTTTAGGCAGTCGAGGGGTCATCGTTAGCTCTTTTAGACTGGAGCATATACAAGTAATGTACAAACTATCTCCCAATTCTAAGTACATTTATAATAAAGAGTTTGTAAGTGAATTTTAAAGAAAAGAATGCACAGAGGAAGATCAAACATACCCCGTCATAAACAAATATTGGTGGAGACACCCAGCAAAATTCATGGTTGATACCCATAGTGTTTATGACATAGCCTCATTGAATGAGTACATGGTCTATGTGGCTATGATGCTATGTAGACTTTTCGAGAAGAAAAGTCCTACCCATTTCCCTGCAGAATGGGTACCCCTTTTACATGAAGCAGTCGAAGGCTATAGCTTCAATTGGAACAAGATTCTATCATATAACCTAGCTAAGGAGGCTATAGAGTATCAAACTGCGAGATCTAGTGGCCGACTAGTAGCCTTTACATGTCCACATACATTATGGATGCTATATGTTTCACAACTCCTTTCCCTTTGATGAATTGGAGTTGGAACCCAACCTACACTGAACCTATTCACAAATATCATTCTAAGTTGTGGGAATAAAATGTTAAGGATTCCTTTTACGAAATTTGTCATTTCTTGGTGATACTGGTGCATCAGATGATGTATGGTTTTTTACCCCCCCGTATTTCAGAGTCGGTCATAGGAAACCTCAAGGCGGTTGTCGATTGATTTATTGAGGAGAATTTCTCCTATATCAGGGTTTTCAGATGTTCGATCCCTCCTCATTCACTTCTGAAATTCCTCCCTGACATACTAGTGTGTAGGGAGGTAGCTCATCAGATAATAACAGGCGGTATTGGGAAAGAACTGAAGACAACTCAAAAGAATTTTTGGCCAGTCTTTCCCATACAGATTGGGAGGTTTTCACTACTCAACTTCGATCATTCCAAAGTTGAATCTCCATCTCTAGAGGAGGTCAAGTTGGTGGATCTCGAACACAGGAAACATGACCCTTATCAAACAGTGGGAAATCACATGTCTCACTATGGCATGAAAGCATATGAACACAAGGAATCTCATCGCGATGACATTTTCAAAGCGACCAAAACCTATGAGGAGGTGTTAGACAAGGTACAGACATTACCATCTAACTTGCAAACCAGTTTTCTAACCTTCCATAGAAACAGACGAAGTGGTTTTCCCAAGGTATTGCAGGGAGAAGCAACAACACCTCCTCCAAAACAACAAAACACTCCCCCGGGTTTCAAACAAAAAGCGCAGGATAAAGTAGACACCAAGGAAAATCCACGGGGGGCTGAAGGATATTCACAAAACAAAGAAGTCCCACACACAGAGAATCCAGGAGAAGAAATAGAAAGAAGGTCTGGTACACCTCCTGATTCCAGTCAATCTACTCCTCCTTCATCATGTACTATTCATGTCAATACCCCCAAGACAACAGGGGAAACAAAATCCAAATATTTGGGTAATCCCATTGCTTCCTTGACCCATTTACTATCTACTTTTGGGCTCCCTCAGATAAGAGTCATATATGCAACTGACCTCGCTCCTGTCTCTACAGAAGAAATACCTCCCTCTGATTACTTTTTCCGTAAAAAGAGGAAGGTTGTATTAAAGCAGGAGATGTATATGAGATAAGGTGGTATGGTAAGGAAACATAAGGTGTTGGTAGATGGGAAGAACTTGGAAGAGGAATATTTTGCTACAAAGGTAGCGGGCTCCATGAGAGCTCTGGCAACAACAAATCTATTCACTGTTGATAATAGGAAAACAAGGTTGAAACAGAGCAACCACGGGATAGTCCAGTTGCAAGATCAACTAAAAGATACCCAGAAAAATATCAAAGAAGAAAAAAATAAAGGTCTAGAGTAGGCCAGAGCTATCGAAAAGCAAGAAATTAAATTGCTTAAGTCTAGCTTGGACAAGTTGTATAAGAAAATGAAAAACAGTCAAGGGCAGGCAACCCAGCAGGAAGAATTAGTGAGACAATTGCAGGAGAGATTGAATTCCATTCAGAATCAAGTGATAGACTTGAAAGTTTTTCAGGACCTGACAGTGGAAGTACATACGAATATAGAAGCCAAGCAATAGAGATTAATCTCCAAAGTAGAGATTATTCAGAATTATTTTCAAGAAATAAACAATTCTTTTGATAATATTATTTTTAAAGAAAAAGAAGCTAAAGAAGCAAGGGCCACTTTCCAAAGGGCAGTGGTATTTTCAAAAAACGAAGAGGTATCGAAAAATCCAAAGATATCTGTCGCAAAGCATATCAGAGGCGATATTATGCTCAAAGTATGGGAAACCAACATACCAGAAAACAAGGAAATCAAAGACAATTGCGAAGAAATCTTTGATTTGTTGGACAAGGGATTATAAGGTATTGGAAGAGACAATTGCACTAGGCAATTAGGACAGATAAACATTGTAAGACACCAGTTGAATTTCAAAGAGGGTTTGAACGAAATTCAGATGGACATTTCACAATTAAAGGAAATTGATGTTACCCTAATAGACAGGTGGCTGGTGAAGCCAAATTTAAAATTGCAATCAATTAAGTTTGCTGGTAAGGGGATTGAAGAATGGCTTCCAAAAATTTAGAGAAAATTTTATCTATTCGAAGCGAAGGATTTTCCAGAGCCTCCCAGAAATTTTGTACACTTTCTTGAAAAATGTATTGAATGTATTGGGTCAAAAGAAGGAGATACTTCAATAAAACAATGAAGTATCATTTTGAAAGCTTATATTATCGAGACAATAGAAAAATAAAAGATAATCATGCAAACGGTTGAGGTTTGCATTTCTGTAATTGTTTGCCCCTAGGAGTTAGGAAATCACCAACCATCAATGTATTGGGGATTTGGTATAATTATAATTTCAGGAGACTGAAAGAGGGATTTTTTGGGGGACGCATTGTAAAGAAGAATTTGAAGATATTTTTGAATTAATACAAATACAGATTGAAGATTCCAGATCTTGTCAAGTTTGAGTTATGTGCTTCTCTGTTGTTTCATATTTTTCACATATCTCTTTGATGAATGCTTAACTGCAATTTAGTACAACCTCTATTATGGTGATTAATTATTCTTTCAATTTAATCGTTTACAATTTTTCCTCTATTTCGGCTATCAGCAAGTACAAGACCTTTAAATGTTTTAGATTTCAATATCATATGCTTCATTAAGAGTTTTTCCTAACTATTTTCTTCTTCTGTCACAAAGTGAGATTCCTCTTTAATTGATGCCTCGCCTTGTTCAACAGCTTTATGTTTGCTTTTCATTTCATGCATATTCCCTTTTCAAAATTTAAATCAGATACCGGAAACGACCTTTAGTTTCGTCATACTGTTAATTCAAGTTTTTGGAGTTCTTCTTACATATTTTGAAACAAAAATAGCAAACCCTAAAAGAAAACACAAGAATTTATCTTTTCAGTCTTTATCCCTCATGATTGTACCAGTTACAAGACAACCCAATATCGAGCCTGGACTATCATATCAAACGAGCACTGCCTTAAATTTATTTAACACCATCTTATAGAAAACAAGTAACCGGGTTGAGTTAGAACATTCATGGGCAACAATTGAAAGGGATATTAGTATCCAAGAAAACTGGGAAGCTAGACAGAGACAGTTAAGAAACTAGCCATAGCCCCTCTTCATATGACCAACCTTTCTACCCTTAATTGTCTCTACTTTTTTCGGATGCCTTGACAGTATACTTTAGAGACTTAAAGTATAAACTCAGGAACAACAGACCCAAAAGATAAAGAGGAACATAAGAAAGAACATGAATATTCCAAGAAAGAAAGAAAAGTCAGAACAACTAGTTATTATATCGAGAATCACAAGACTACCAGCATGGTTTGAACCCACTAGAAGTAGTCAAGTAGAAGGAATGGAAGTTGTGATGAAGAACAGTGTATGTAAGAAAATATGAAAAAGACTTATGAATTGAAGCATTGCAAGATTCAGAAATAGAGGTTCATCCAGAAGGAGGGAGAAGACTATGATGACAGCTTGTTCCAATAATACCTCTATCTGAGCTATTATATCTCTTCCAGTATCCATGGATTGAAGTTTACATCAGTTGGGTGTAAAAGACTATTCTTCCCAATAGAGCAATTGAGGAAGAAGCTTATGTATTTAAATCTCAAGGTTTTGAGGTATACCAAAAAGAGACCCATGTATGCAAATATAAGAAGACCTTGTATAGATTCAAGCAACTTGATACAGAGTATCTCATATATATCATAAGCGTGGTGAAAACTTTCTATGACAAAGATAGTGTATCAGAATGGTTACTCAGAAGTCCAGGATGATGGATTGTTAATCCATGGAAAACTCCGATGATGATAGATATGAAAAAGTTGAGAAGACTCTAATCCCGTAGACCTGTCTCCGTATTGACAATTGATAGGCTCGGTAATATATACTCAGCCAGATATTTTCCTTGTGGGAAGTTTGAGTTATGATATACATCTGCATGGATTTATCGATTCAAATTAGGCAGGAAGTGTAGATGACAGAAGAAGTGCTACTCATATATGTTTCATTTTGATCTTTTCCATGATGTCATGAGCCAGCAGGAAACAAGAAGCTTATTATAATCAACACTACAGAAGCAAAGTATATTGTAGCTTGTGATGCTTGTACATAAGAAATAAGTTGATCTCTAATCAAGTGTTGAATTCGACCATGATATATTGTAATTATCAGAGCTATGTGAAGCTTTCAGAGAAACCGGTGTTCCATGATAGACCGAAGTACATTGAGATTAAACATTATATTCTCTGTGATAAAGTCCATAAGAGAGAAGTGGTTCTCTGATATATCTCCACAGATGAGAAGAGAGCAAATATTTTGGTAAAGCCTATGTCCAAGATGAAACGTTTGCATACAACTTGGAGCTCGTGGAGATGACTTCCTTATTGGAAAAGAAAGTAATTACTCCCAGTTTGGGAGGAAGCACTGAAAATTTATTGATGTATGGACAGTCATTTTCCAACTCAGAAAATGGTCCAGGATGGGAAGTTCCTTTCCAGTTCGGAAAGTGGTTCGATATGTCTGACGAACAGGCATTTTCTAGTTCGGAAAATGGTTCAGATCGGACAGTCATTTTTGTAATGAAAATGGTCTGGTAGGTTGTTGATGTACCATAGACAATGATTCCCCTTGTGGCTAGTGTGGGGGAATGGTCTAGGATATTCATTCTTCTTGGAAGTCACTCTAAGTAGTGGTCAAGTAGAATGGTCTACCTCGTCGATCAATCATTCTTTCAAAGTTCACAGTTGTGAGTAGTTTCGAAGAATGGTCTGTTTTGGAGGTTGGTGCAAGACAGTCATTTCCATTGGGAAATGGTCCGGACAGTCATTCCCTAGGGAAGAATCATTCTCTCCATGTTGCACTATGATTAGTGTTGGAGGAATGGACCAGTTAGGTGAATGTTCCAGGTTCAGCAATCGAGGACAGGCATTCCCTAAGGTAGACTCATCCTCTCCAGGTTTCACTATGATTAGTGCCGGAGGAATGGTCCAAGATCAGAAATCAAGGACAATTATTCTTTTATGATTGGGAAGAATAGTCCAGATAGCCCATGGCTGATGTTTTACCTTCTGAGGGCATATGCTCTTCCAGATCTCATAGATGTGAGTGGAAGAATGGCCCAAATGACTCAATTTATATCATGATATTGTTTTATGTAGATTTATATCAGATGATATGATTGTTGTGGAGATTGTATGTCTCTGAACAGTAGTTGTTTGCTACTATGGTGGATGTGATCCACTGAGAGTGATTGTGTGTCATTGGTTAGTAGCAGTGTGCTACTGAGAGTGGTTGTGTACCACTGGATAGTAATTGTATACTACTATGAATAGACATAGTTGTGATCTATTGGATGGCATAGTTCTAATTTCCATGAAGACTATCACTAGTGTTGGATATGATTACCAGCTAGATGAATAATCAGTATGTTGATGGACAAACATTCTCCCTGTGAAAAATGGTCCAGGACAGTCATTCTTCTAGGACGTATGTCAGGATTAGAAGAATAGTCCTTGTATCCCATGGCATGGTTTCTAACATATGTTGGAATAGTTATTCTTCTAGGACATATGTCCAGATTAGAAGAATGATTCTTGTATCACTTTGTGTAGTGAGTGACTTATCGAAAATCATGCATGATTACTCCGATGGAGTATGGATTCGAAGAGATGATGTAGTTGATGCTATCATATGATATTGATAGTGATGATGGTGCTCGTGATTTGACCATGAGATAGCCTGTGTAGCTATGATAATGCTACCAGTTGAATGGTTTGTTTGTGCTCTGTTATCGCACAGTTTGTAGAAGGGATAAAAGCTTGAGGTTTAAAGGTCAAACTAGCATAACACGAACCAATCCCACCCAATGTCACCACAATGCGATGGTTCTTTCTCTTTATGGTGGTAAGGCCCAAGGGAGACGTCCCCAGTGACCTGGGGTTTTGAGAAGGCAAAACGGATAACAAGATAAAGTAGTTATTCCCCCCTCACAAGTCACCACCGAGCAGATAGTCCGGCCAAAGGCCAATAATAAAGTAAAACCCCCAAAGATATACCTACCTGGGACAAAGCAACAACAAATGATATATGCAAGCTATTTCAATGGGTTAGTTCTTCATATAAATAGATGACTATATGATGATCATATAAGCAATTTGACAATAAATGTTGACAAAGTCAATGTTTATCAATAGCAATGAAAATTATAGCACTTCACCAATAAATATTGGAACAATATGGCATTCAATGTAATAGATCAACACTTCATTCAATAAATGCCTTAAATCACCATTCAATTTGCTTATAGAGTGAAACGTTAGCTGCACAAATGATATATTAGCCAAGGATGACAGCAACACTTAGGGTTAGCAGGTTATTTAAGGCTAGGGTTAGTGTAGTTAGGGTTTTGATTCAAAAGTTTTGAGAGTAATTTTGACAAAGGTCTCTTCAGTGCATGAAGTCTCTCTAGATCAGTGCCTTAGGGTTAATGGAGTCAAAAAGTGGAAGACGCAAGAGCTGAAGGAGGAAACGGCTAAGAACTAGAGGGAGGGACTTTGAGGTGTTGTTGAAGCAAGGCCCCAAAGTCTAAATCCTAGGAGAGAGATTCACTTTAGTGTAGATGAACTAGACCTTGGTGATCTCTCCTCCTTCCTTAGCTCAATGGAAAAAAGGGCTAGCATGAAAGATAAAGTGAGACAAGTGAGTTTGATAAGACAAAGTGTTGCAGTAGCAAGGCTTCACCAGAAAACCCTAGAAAAATTGGCCCCAAAGTGTAGAAACCCTAGGCTTCAAGGTGTCTCCTTCTTCTCAGCTTCTAAGAGGTGCGGCTAGCAAAAGGGAAGAAGAAATAGGAGTGTAGCTACGGCTAGGCTCTTTCTTTCCTCAACAATGGCTGACAAATCTCTCTTAATGGGGACATGAGACAAGGACCTACTTGTGTGCTAGTCACCTAGGGTTTTGTTCAGCAAAATTATAAACATATGCAAGAAATAAAGCTAGAACCATTCATTCAAGAAGTTTTGCAGAAAAATACTTACAATTCACCAAGAATAAGCAATGAAAACCCTAGTTGTAACACCTTCCATTAAGAGAGAAGCCAAAACATGCCAAAATAGTCCTCCTTCAACAAGTGTGCATCACCAAATCAACCAATAACCCAAGATAGGGCACAAATTTCAGACCTCCTTATGGAGTGAGTGAGTTATGATGAAAAAATGAAGGTAAAGATCCCTCATTTATAAAGCATCATGATCTAATTTTACATTTTAGGTCATGTAAAAGGCCGACAAGGCCAAAATACCAAATCATATTGTTTTTACATTAAATTGTTAAACTAAATCCCTAATCAAGCTAAAAATAAGTAATAATCCCCCTTAAAGGAGACGTCAACCCCTTTTAGGGAAAATGGGACATCCTGGAGAAAAACGTTATCCCTCCATGGGCTTCTCTAACCTTCCACACGTGCCACTGCTGCCTAGTCTGCCTCCCAAGACGTCCATGATGTTGGATGATGTCATGGTCAAGATTGTGACCTCCTAGGCCTCCCAAGGCCAACGTTCCACTGAAAAGGGCTCAACCCCCCTAGGTCAAGTTGTGTCGGGGTGCCTCTGGTGGAACATCCTCTTCTTCTCCGGTGCAAAGCTCCTGATCCATATCTATGTTGTCTCTGCCCCCTGATGGGTCTTAGCATCCACCTGATGGGCTCTTTAGCCCATGGAGGTCCGAACTGATCATCTCACCATGTGTACCAGTCCAAATGGTACCTGTTCGTCAGGCATGGTTCTGAACATCAAAATCTACGCCCTCCATGGGCTCATTAGTCATAGGGATCATAGCGATTTAAATCACATCTCATCATCAATATTATTAAACATGTGCATAAAACCCTTAATACATCAGTTAACATCTCAAAGACATTACATAAGCCTATAATACAAGTCTGGAGAAAAGGGAAAGTTGTCCTATTGAGCTAGAGTCCATAGAAGAAGAAAAGTTCCCGGAAGAAACCTCATCCAAGCCATGTAAGTGGGTGATGTGATCATGGGTGTTAGGGTTGTTGGAAATATGGCTACAGCAAAGATGACATAGATAAAGGTTGTCATTGATGGCAATCGATTGTTTATGAAGAACAGATGCTGAAACACGCTGCAACACAAATGTGAACTGCCGCAACACAAATACGACTGCTGGAACATGAATGCTGAAACACGACTATTGGAAGCGAACACAGATGTTGCAACACAAAAGTGAAA
>JASDQU011443096.1:8545-23354 GCA_032191745.1 Picea mariana | reverse complement strand
CACGGCCACGGCGCTCGGCGACCTCCACGACCTCCTCCTGCCAACTCTGCGAACTCCCGCGAACTCTGCAAACTCCCGTGAACTCTGCGAAATCCCGCGAACTCTGCTCCCACTAACTATAAACCTCACCAATTTTTGAAACCCTCTACCGCTCAGCGACCTCCACAACTCTGCAAACTCCCGCCAACTCTGCAAACTACCGCGAACTCTGCTCCCACTCTCTATGAACCTCACAAATTTTTGAAACCCTCTACGCTTGCTGTGTTGGTAATATATAAACTATCTTTCGGCCAAAAGATAGTTCGGCCGAATTACTTTTTGGCCGAAACATTAATGCCGGGAAAAAAAAATCCGGCCGACCAATTTTCTACACGCAAATCGAGGGGCCGTTTATTGCAAAGTTCGATTTGACGTTTATTCTTTCGGGCGAAATATAGTTCGGCCGAAAATATTATCTTTCGACCGAAAAAAAATTTAGTTCGGCCGAAAAAATGTTTTTCGAAATTTTGGAAACCCGATTGTCAGGAAAGTGTAACCCACCTTCATGATTTCACCCAAATCGAAAAGAATATTTTGACAAGTTGGAAAATCTAACGTATAATCCTCCAGAGACACAAAGTTAATAAATAATTAATGAAAGTAATTAATCATAAGGAAAGTGGATTAGACTATAATTTCGAGCATGAATTAGTTTATAAACGATTGGAAACCATAGGATACAATTATTTCAAGGGTTGAAAAGGAAAAAGCTATTGTCATTTGCATTTACATAGAGATCAAAGAAAGTAGAGAGAATAGAGCCAAGCGACAATAGAACATATCCGAAGAAGTTAGTTCTAGAGATGAGTTACATAGAACAATGACACCACCCAAGGAAACAATGACATCAACATCAACACTAAATAAACAACATAGTAACCACCAGTAGTATCGGTATAGACAGAGACTCCAAGAGCATCAACATCAAAGATGAGTTCATCCAACTTTCCAAAGGAGTACATACCACCAAGGAAGTCATCAATGAAGTTGTTCCACTTACAAAAGGAAGCAAAGTATCTTCTCTTGGAGCCAAAAATTCCACTAGGAGTAATATTTGAAGAAGACATGTTAGGTGCAGTGCCAAGTCTAAATTTCGTGGATCATGACCTATCAGACAAGAAGAAGTTCCTAGAATTATCCACAAACAAATATTTTAGTACATTCATCGATCCAGAGACATCATTTATTAGAGTCAAGCCAAAGACATCAGTAACAATATTGGAAAAATTGGGAGTCTTGAACTTGTTACAGATCCCACATTTTGGTAGGAGAAACAAGATAAAAACATGTGTGAATATGTTGTTAAGTTTCATTCATGGAGGAAAAATATGGTTGGATAGACCTATTTATATTGATAGAGATTTGATCATGTGGATCAGAAGGGTTCCCATTGTAGGAGAAGACCCATCAATATTGTTTACCAATAAGTCAAATGAAAAAGTTTTGTAGGAGAAGATGATGGAAAATTTTGGTACATTCAAAGAAGAACACATACTCGATGTAGAAAGCTTCAATGATGAATGTGTCAATTTTGCAATGAAATTGTTATCTTGCAAATTTCTGAGAAAGTGTCAAAAATATCATGTTTCAGCAGAAGTGATAGAAACAACAAAAAAGTGCATCGAAGGTGTGTAGATGAGTTGGGTGACGTTCCTAGTCAATCGGTTCCATATAGACTATAGAGAATCATAAGACAGAGGTATGAATTTTCACTATGCATGGTTGTTGATATTAATAGCATTAGTATTTTGGATGGATCTAGAAGAATCACAATTTTTTTCAGCAACAAATAAGCCATGCTTAGTAGCAAGCTACATGAACTTTTGACATGTTGTTCACAAGGAGAGACAACTAGAAAACAATATTCACTTCTACATCTATAAGGAAGCCATTAGGGAAAGCATTCAAATAACATCGCGCATAGCACCACAGGTGGTAGAAGCATACAAGATAGTTGCATGATTTAAGGATGGGTTCCATCACATGTATATCCAAGTAGAGAAGGACCCAAATTAGGTATGGTTTTCCACACATTACAAGGTCACTGAGGAAGAAATAGGGCACATAATGGAAGATTGACATGCTAATTGGAAGATACCAATGACAAAGATAGATCCAAATAAACTAAAGAAACAAAACCATGAGATAGAAGAAATAAATGATGAATATGAAGACAAAGAATAGGAAAAAAAATATTGCAGGAACAACATTAAAGACAATAACGTGCATAGAGAAGAAACAAAAGGATTAGGAAACAGAAAAATTAGTTCCACAATGCAAGAAGTGGAAAGTAGTTAAGGTAGTGGCCACTCAAGCCATGTCAGGGGATTATTTAGGGAGGGTCAAAGATTAGGTAAAGGAATATACTAATGCATATTTTGAGGATGCAACAAAACAAAAAGAAAAAATGCATTTGGATATGCAAGTGCATATTGTTGCATTGGAACAATTTTTGGATACCAGGAAACTAACATTGATACAAACATGACAAAAAGTGCAGGAAGAGAATACAATTTAGAAATATTAGGTACAATAGATGGCATACATCATATTATGAGAAATATGAGTCATGAATATAGTGACAGGAGCCTTAGAGTTCCCAACGATAGACTTGAAAGAGAAAGCCAAGGCACCAATTCATATTTACTTGGTGTTATCTAAGTTTCCATTCGAAGTCTTATACATATTACAAATGAGTGTGATAGAGGAAATTCAAGTTCTCATAGTTTCAAGTGTGATGGAGTTGAAAACAATAGTCACAGATAAGGACATGTTGCAAACAAAATATGACCAACTTAGGTTGGAATGGGACGAGGCCACTCAACAAGATGAGAGAGTGAAACATGTGGTCTAGGGGGTGTATACTATTATTCCAGAAGTACCTAGGGAGGAAGATGCCTCATTGGAGTAACATGAAATAAATTTGAGCAAATCCATTCAAGGTTTCCACACTAATATCAATGACTTATAAGCACGATAGATACCGGGAACTCCCCCGAAGGCATGGGATCAAAGAGAGAAGTTGGAGACCAAAACTTTAGAGAATATCATAAGACTAAAAGTAGAATGTGAAAAAATATATGTAGAAAGAACAAGATCTTGGATGCAACTTACTGAAGTCGTGGAGCTGGAGGTGATTGGACAAAAATTATAAGATGTGTAGGACAAGGTGCATAATTTTAAGGAATTAATGATTACATTACCACCATCATAGATGGTAACAACAATGGAAGAAAACCAAAACATATAATCATAATGAATAAGCTAAGAGAAAAGCAGCATGCTTGTGCACAAAAGATCGAGACCTTGCAGGAAGAAGCCTACAAGGTGACAACGAAATTAACAGCTACTTAAGCTCTAGTCCAGTAGAAAGTCCAAGCAAATGATGAAAAAGTGAAGACTCATATCATTGTAGAGATGGTTGAGGAAATTGTGTAGCAGGAAAACCAAGTCAAAGAAAAAGTTGCAACAACCATAGATACATGACAAACATTTTTGGTGACATGGAAGCAGGTCTGAAGTGGCTTGGGAAGAGCTGCATGTGAATGTTGGGGGCATGTTGAAGTAGGACATATTTGGATAGGTTTTGGGAATCACTCAGAAGTGTATTGCACAATATTTTGGCAAAGGAGAAACATGCATGAAAAGTAGTTATCCTAGTTTTAGAATTCAACGTACGAAAGGCAGACATAAGTTAGTAATTTTGAGATATTTTTTATGCATTGTAATGGGATAAGAACTATTTTAAAACTATAAAGATGTAATAGGTTTTGGGTAGAAGGTAGTCATTGGAGAGAGTGGTGAACATTAAAAAGAGAAATCCTAGTTTAGTTGGGTGTTGAGCAATGAGTAATGAGTTGATTTGAGTATCAGTGGAGAGGTATGTACTGCAACATAGAATGACTAGGGAAGGTTTTTGTTTTTACTAAATATTTAGGTATAAGTGGAGTGTGAATGAATGCAATGGAGATTATGAATGAATGAATAAGAAGATAGTCGTTGTGAACACAACCCATTTTAGGGTGAACCAAGTTAATCCTTGTATTCTAATGTGCATGTTGTTGTGATTTTTTTGCTTATTGTGTTAATGTGCACCTGTGATGAATGTTTAATAGGCATATGTTAGATATGTTAAATGGTTCCATGCATATGATGGATGGTTAAATGAATTTTTCAAAGATCATATTATTGATATGGTTTAACACATAGAATATATGAATGAATGTTAAGTAAAAGGTAAAGAATGAATGCTTCATATTCCCCCATGACTATGGAAACCTGGTTCCTTTAGTCCCCATAGGTACCTTGGGTGAGACTTCACCTTCTTGTGGGTGATGCCGAAAGGGGTTATCTCTTTGGATTTTTTGGTGAATTAATGACTAACCCATGGTCTTCCCACTGCATGCCAACACTTTTCCCCCTTATAAATAACATCTTACCCTTATAACCTTGTACTTTTCACTTTATCACTTTAAATGGAAAATAATTTAATATGTTCTTTTTAATTTTCCTTCAATATACCATATCATTAAGACTTCACCTTAATATGCTTGGCCAACTAATTAAAAAAATATCCTTTTTAAAATATCGAGATCACCCTTTTTTTCACTAATCAAACTTTTTGTCTTCACTCATATCTTTTATGCCAACAGTAATTTCAGAAACAATGAATTAATTGGATTATTTAAATGTCACAACTTTTAATTTGATGTCGGTATGGAAATGGTATGGAATGATACGAAACATGTATGGATCAGTAAAGAGAAGCTATAGTAGTCGATCAACTTCTTAATCATCAATTGTATGGACATGTACAATAGTAGTGATTTTTATACGATTGTGCATAGAATGTGATAGAATTTCCACCAAATTGGCACTTGAAAGATGGAAAACAATTGATGTTGGGAATTACTAAATTTGCACTTATTAAATTTAGACTGTAAACCTCCAAATTGTTGTACGTATGTTGAAACTATAATTTGAAGAATGTACGAACATTAGATTGTAATTTTTTTGTTGATTTTTAATATTTACTCGGTTGGCATCATAATGAATTTTCCCCTAAAATTATGACTGTAAATGGCCAATGGCCAGTGGTGGTCAAAGATCGGATTTTGTGGCTAAAGCATAATTTGATCAAGGATCAATAATAATCATAAAAGCCTTCTTTCTTGGCCAAAATATGGATCAATAAGAAGCTTTGATACCAAATGAGATGATCAAATATGATGACCAAAAGATCCTCATAAAAGTGCCTCTCTCTCTCACGCACACAAATGCTTTGTCCTTCTCTCTCTCTCCTTCCCTTCCTCTTTCTTACCCTCCCTCCCTTTCTCCCACTGTCTTTATCCCCCTATTTTTTTCTTGTCATAAAATTGGCTTAGGTTGATGGACAATTGGTTTGGATTGTTGGTTTTAATTGATTTCAACCCTTGGAGAGTGATACTCTATATTTATCTCAACCCTTAGATATTGATGTCAACATAGTTGCAGATCTATTGTAGTACATGGTTGGCGCATATGTGAGTGTTATTGGTATATGTTATGGCACATTGTGAGATGATTTTTGTAGTGGTATTGATATATGATTGGTACACACTTGAGGACACATAACAATGAGGTTTTGGCACATGGTTTGATGTACACATTTATGGTATTTGGATCATGGATTTTGTGATGTATTGATAGAAGAATTTTGTTGGTTATATTGGTATATGTCTGAGATACATGTTCAGACATATAGTTGATGATTTGGAACATAAATGAGGTGTATGTTATGGTGATGTTGGTACATATTGATGAGTAATAGTTTGACTTGTTGATACATGTTTGGTGCATTGTTAGAGGCACTTTCTAATAGTATTGGTGACACATGATTGGTACATGTTTCGTACATGTTTAGAGGAACTTGATAGTAGTATTGTGAACACATGGTATATGGATGATGTGGCATATATATCTTGATATATTAGTAAAATAAAATCTTGTTCTTGGTGATGGTTATGAGATATTGTGATGTGCATAGTTGATGCACTTGTGATGGTATATGTTGTGTGAGTGATTGATGTACATGGTTGATAGAACATAATGATTGGTACATGTTGAGATAAGTTAGAGGTTTATGTGACAGAGGCAGTCTAATCCCCTATCCTAGGGAAAACTAAGGGGATTATGTCTCAAGGCCCACAGGTCCTAGACATGGAATACCAAGAGCCATATGACTTGAGCTTGGCCCTAGAGGGCCCATATTTTCTTCAGCGCCTCCCATATATTAGCAACAATAGAATCCATACCATCGGCCTGGTTTTGAAGTAGCATTGCGTCTTACTCCATGAGGTAATGAGTCTGGGTATCATGGTATGTGTCACTCTGATTCTCAAAACATTTGAATATGTGCATTGAATTATCTTTTGTTTCATGACGTTTGCTTGGAAATTATGCTCTTTAACTTGTCCATACCTAGGGGGGATGATAGAGTTCCTTAGTAAGTTGTTTCCCTTAGGGATGATTTTCCACTAGGTGCCTCTATGAAAGGTCATTGTCCATTCCTTCTATAATTACCACTTTTCATCATTATCCCTCTCATCTTTCCCCTTCATTGGTCTGAGCATTGGGTTTTCCAAGATAGTAAGATTTGTACCTTGCCTTGTGGGAAGAAGGGGATAAAGGCCCAGAGGGTAAACGTAGCTGGAAAAATTTAAAATCCAAGATGAAACATTGAGATGCCTCACCCAAGGATTCTCGAGAAAGTAGTAAAAGGATTCTCAGCAAGAAAAGGGGACCCGTAAAATAAAATAAAAATCAAGACTTAGTTGGTGGATATGAGGTCTCATCATGAGTCAGCCTATTAGGTCCATGCGAATGTAGAGGGTATGATGTTTCCATCCATATGGTCACCAAACTCGGGTAGTGGATCTTGGTGGCATAACCAAGAGAAAGGGTGTCTCATCATGATCCAACCTTCTCATTTCCGTGAAATGCTTGTGGGCAACATTGTCACCATTGGTCACCATGCTAGGACAATGTCCTCCATCTATTGTCTTGAAAATAAAAATAATTAAGACAAAGTGTAAGAGGAATTGAATGGGATAGGAAACAATGGCATCCATGACAAGGTGCAACTTTCCCTCTACAGAGGCACCCACATGTGTGACCTACATTTCCCTTTTATCATTGCACCCCTTGCCCAAACATCCCATACAAAATATCATACATTTACATGACCAATATTGGTATTCACCTGGTAAACACCCCACACCTAAGGAGGATTATCCCAATAGGAAATCTTTAGACCCTCTCCAAACCTAGCTTGCAAATAACATAACGTCTTTGAGTATTTGTCTGGGTAAAGAGGGGTTTGATGCACATGTTTGGGTAGCTTGATTATTATATGTGATTGACATTGCTATGATCCTTGTGACTTATGAGCCCATGGAGGGAGTACTTGTTGTCGCTACAGGACCATGCCCAATAGACAAGTACATATGGGTAGATGATTAGTTCGGACCTCCATGGGGATAAAATCCCACCAGATGGATGTTGTGACCCCATCTAGGGGAAGAGGGATACCAAAGGATTACACCAGAGAAAAAGAAGAAAGTTCCACCAGAGGCTCTTTGGCAGGCCTGGACTAAGGGGGTCCTTTCCATCCCACCATGACGTTGTCCCTTGAAGGCCCCTAACGTCATCATTTTGAGCCTTGGCATCATCCACTTAGGGTTTTGGCATGAGGAGGACATGGTTGGCACATGTTGCAACTTTTGAGGATTTTTGAGGCCCAACGTCTCACTTTTGGGGCCTAGCATTCCATGATGGGGTCTAATGTCACCCTAGGAGGGGAATGATGTCATCGCTAAAGGACAATTAGGGTTTTGAATTGTTAATTTTATGTAAAACAAGATTATTGATGTAAACTGGCCATGCCATCTCTTTTGACCTAAAATAAAATTAAAGGTCATTCATATTATACAAATGGAGAGTTAAAACTCTCGTTTTTCATCTTATTTCAGTCACACAAGTGTGATGTCTGAAATTCGACCTCTTTTAAGGCTTATTGGATGAAATTAAGTGGTGTGCAACTCTTGGAGGAGGTTTCTTTTGGTGTATTTTTGCATTTTCATGGTGCAAAGTGTTCTCCTAGGGTTTGTGGCTAAATTATTCTTGATGAAGTAAGTAGAAATCTGCAATCCTTATTTATTTTGATTGGTTATTGTGCATTTACTTTTTCATTTATAATATTATGAAATTTCTAGTGTGAAACCCTAGGATAAAAGAACATGGTATTGTCCTTTTCTTTATAAATCTTCACCTACTTGAGTTTTCTAGAGAACACCTCCCTTGAAGGATATACTTGAGCCCTACCTTTGTAGCACTCTAGCATTATTACTTCATTAAGCTTCATACATTTATTTCAAGTTTGATCTAAAGAAGAAGGAAATATCTAGGGCCTAGGGTTACCTACTTTCTAGCATCTTTCCCTTCTAGGTTTTCAGATATTGAGGCCTTAGGTTACTAACACCTCAATCATCTTCCCTTACCTTTAACTCAACTATTATCATTTGTTGTTTCCCTCTAAGAATTTTTGCTTCAAACTTTGACTCCATTTACCATAAAAGGCACTAGTTCATACCTTGAAAGTGATTGATTAACTAAAATACCTCTTAAACCATCTACCTTAAGACCTGTACTAACTATTTATAACATTAGATTAGAATAACCTACTAATTAATTTGTTTTTGTTGCAAAATATTGCTCCAACCATCTATAACATCAACAAATTCATCTTAAAAGAAAGATTTAAAGATGATTATACATTGCCATCATTGCTTCTAACAATTACTATCACTTTGTCAAGTTTATGCTATCATTTCTGGTCATTTTTTAAGCTTTATTGATGAATAATTATGAAGCTATTGCTATATATACATTGTTGTTATAAATACTTCTATTGCTTCATATTTTGTATCATCTTGTTCTTTTTATCAAAATTCTATGGTTTTATGAAGCACTAACATCATATGGTACTTGCAAAAAGCATATTTTTGTGTTCTCTTGTTTTGGGAAGGTACACTTAAATATTACTTTTCTTCATCTCATTAAAGCCTTTGGAAATTTTGATCAGAGTGACTTATGAGAGGGTGGGACTTTCTTAATACTTTTTCCTTAGCCTTCTCAAAATGCTAGGTCATCAGGGACGTCTCCCTTGGGGTACCACTCCTAAATAGAAAGAGGTGTATTATTAAGGTGATAGTGATAGGAAATCCTCCTTGTTACGAGGATTTAGTGTTCACTTGACTTTTGTCTTTGGGAAAGTACAAGTTGCACGATAATGTTTTGGCACTGCTGTCAGGGAACACTAAGTCAATTTTCCTCAAAGATGACACTTTTCAGTGATCCTTTCCTCAAAATCCTTTATATTACAAAGCTTACCTATAAAATCCACTGAGGGTGATCCCCTCATCCCTTTGATAGTTTCAACAAAACTATATGGAGACTCCATTGACCTTTTCCAAGATGCCACCTTACTCTCAATTATGTGATATTTCCAAATTATGGGATCATGACACCCTGAGAACAAGTGTATCTGACTATTAATTTCAAAAAATTTCAAGGATACCCACATTTTTTTAATAAAAAAATTTTAAACAACTCTCCAATGTTAGGAGGCCTCCCAATTACTCACATTGTAGAATTCTTGAAGTATACAAGTGAGATAGAATTGGGAGGGGAGGATGTTCTGGTAAAATTGTTCGTACTTTCTCTGCCATATTTTTTGAAATATTGGTTTAAGAGTTGTTGAAAAGATAGGGGTATATCATATTTCATAGACCTCATCCATAGGTTTATTGAGTTTGTGAAACCACAATGCCTGAAATATGAAGATGCCCTTAAGATTCTCGCAGTATCCCTAGAAGATGAAGGATTCACCACTGAGATTGTGGAATATCTCAGGGATGTGTACCATACTCAACACCAAGAACCCTCTGATATAGAAGGAGAAATTTATGAAGAAAAATATCAACCCCTTGAAGAGGAGCAAGATTTTTCCCATGATTCGATAGAATACAGTGAAGATTTAACTAGAAAAGTGAATTATGAGGATAAAGCACTAGTAACCGCTCTCCAAGATCCTATCTCTCCTGAACAAGATGAAGAGAATGAGGTAATTAATTTTCCTTTCCAGTTTCCTGATGGCACTTTGTTCTATGATTTAGAAGGTGAATAAGTAAAGGACCACTTGGAATAACTATTTCCTTCATTTTTTGATGAAGACGAAGAGATGAGTCTTGGTGATGATGTACTGGACCCTCTTACTTTTGATGAATCCATCCAAGCCATTGATGCTCCTGCACAAGAAGATGTGAAAATGGTAAGTTATTTCCCTTTCCAAGATTTTGATTATGCTTTGTTTTATGATTTGGAAAGTGAATAAGTACTAGAGGATCTCTTGGATGCATTAAATCCTTCATGTTATGATAAAGGTAGTGACATTGTTGATAATATTGATGAGTTCATACATGTTAGAATACGTAAGTGGGATGTGATTGGTTCTAATGAGGATTCTGTTTATAATATGGAAGGATATGTTCAAATGTTTCCTTCAAAACTATCATATGAGATTACTAATGATTCTAACATTTGGCAACAAGGAAATGATATAGTTATAGACATCTCCAAGAGTGCCCTAGTTCTATTTTCTCTTGATTATTTTCAGTCATACCTTGAAGATTTTGATGAGTACTCCTTTGAGCACTTTCATTTGTTTTATGAAGATGATTATAAACCATCGTTGTTCTCATGTCTTGATATAAGTGAGGAAATTGATTTCCCAAAGCAGGGTACTTTTCACAAGGTTCTTCATACCCCTTCAATTACTTTACCTTATTATGTCATTGGGGGTGTAGTTGGGAAGCATGTACCGGAAACCTTTCTGGTACTTTTGATTAGAGTGACCTATGAGAGGGGTGGGACTTTATTGATACTTTTTCCTTATCCTTCTCAAGCCCCCAGGTCATTGGGGACATCTCCCCTGGGGTACCACTCCTAAATAGAAATAGGTGTCATATTAAGGTGAAAGTGATAGGAAATCCTCCTTGTTACACCAATTTAGTGTTCACTTTCCTTTTGGCTTTGGGAAAGTACAAGTTGTGCGATAACAAGTGGCAAAGAGTCTGAGTTCGTACAGGTGAAAACCCTATCTTTCTGAAGGTGTACGCAGGTTGTAGTATAGACATGTCATGTACATATGTAGGCTACAGTATAGACATGTGACATACATACACAAGTTGTGGTATATATAGAGAACATACATACATGAGCTACAACATATACATGTTTGAAGGTTTATGTAAAGAAATGGAAAGTTAGGTATCTCTACACTGACATGCATGGAATTTTCTTTGTTGAATTTCCCTATCTGTTGTACAAATGACCAAAATATGGGCCTCCATGTGCCTATGATTTGTTGGATAAATTGGGAAACAAAAAGGAAAATAAATTTATACTCATTAATTACTAACAATTATAATCCATTTATAAACTAATTTAAAATTAAACAATAATAAAAAACAACACACACATCTCGAAATAGAATAAAAAATAATGAACATAGCACATACATGTCTACTAATCTATGTTCAGTCAAGTATACCATCAAGATCAATTATAATACTAATGGTCTCCATTAAATTCTTGTTATCAAAGTAAGGTAGGAAGTATTGTACCTTTGATGAGTCCTCCCTTGTCATAAATTTTAGTTGGAGGTTTGTACCAACAACTAAGTTTGTAAAGTGGTATATAAATTCACTTGCTCTATAATATTAAAATACATAACAACATTTTTTCTTTTTTCTTTCATAACATGTCGAGTATTCTCCTTTCATAACTATCAACCCAATTGTTCAAAGTCTTCTACTGAGAAAATGAGGGTCTTCTTTCCCTCTAAGAAATGTTCCAACTACTAATAAGATAATACCAATTGGAAATATATCTATGCATACTACAAAATTCCCATCCTTTCATTGAGCCACATGGACATGTTGAACATATTTTTGTGTATTTTTTAAGAATTCCTTGATGAAGTCATAGACTCATACCTATTGGAAAAAAAAAACAAAGAAATACATAAATTCATTGTTAGAATTCTTCACCTCATCAGGGATGATTTTAAGGATATAAATTTATTTTAAAATGTAGAAACCTTGGTGAATATTACTAATCTTTCATATGTCAACTATAAACTTTTGGCGATATTTTTTTAAAAATATTCAAATTTCTAAGTATTATATATAGTTTTTATAAAATTTTGGCAATTTTTAAGGTAAAATAATTGTATCCTATAGAATTTGGGTGAATCATTTTTAAAATAGTGAATCTTGTTTTTGGAAAAGCCATGGAAAATTATCCCATGAGCAAAATTTATCCCCTAAAACCATCCCTGCACCTCATCACATTTCAATGTCAAATCTAGAAGAAAATATACCATTTAAGTACTCATTACAAACCTCGAAAAGCACCAAATATATATTTTTTCTTTCATTCCCGCACTCAATATCATATGTGACATATTTGAAGCTTTGCAAGTCAATATCCCTTTTCCCCATTTCATAGTCATTCCTCACATGGATTCACTTGGTCAATACTTCTATTCCATCGCACCCGTGTCATCTCCCATCTGAGGAATATTTTTGATAAAATGTAAAACCCTATGGACTTGTACACACAGTGCTATGAATAATCTTTTCATATGATGTTAGTGGAAATAAAACCGATCATTCCTTCACAAGGATATATATATATATATATATATATTTCATAATAATAACCATACTCAATGTGTTATTGACAAAAACATGTGTTACACATTGTGTTTATTCTAACATACCATGTCTTACATTTATTGAAATATATTTGGCCCAAGTTAAGTTCACATTGGGCTCTAGTTTTGTCATATTTTCCACCATACAAATACACTCATCAATACACTTTATCCCTGCCTTTCATCCATAATATATCCCTAATTACACTATAAACCTCCATTTCAATTGTGCTCTTTACAATTGATTTGAAAACTAAAACTCATAGATCTTACCCATTGATTGTATGAATTTAGAAATTCATATGATAGGGTAGGCTTAATGATTTTCGAAGTGTGATGTGTTCATTTAAAAAAAAAAAGAAATACAAAGGGCATTGATTCATATCGTTGCTTGAGTATTTCTAATATAAACTATTTGATAAATAGAGCATAGGATCTGAATAACCCTGACATTATAAATAAAATTGGGACAACAATGAATACAAATATGTGTGAGGCACATAAACCATTTAGAATTGAATATCATACTCTCTTAGAATTGCATATTTGTTATGTATTGAATGGTAACTAAATTAATAATCAAGGCATGTGCTTAATGCATTTCACTTGAAGCACGATTTCTGAGTTGAAAAGTTCCTTAGATTTTTAGAATTTTTTTTGCATATTTTTCCTTGTAAAGTTGCTTTGCTTTTGCAATTATTTTGGATTTGTACTTAGCTTTGTTTTTGCATTGGTTTCTGATTTTAGTTTGCGATGTTTTTGTACCAGTTGTTGCTTGGTGTGGATTTATATTTTGTAGATTTCTTTTCTAGATATCCTTTTCTGCTAAACTTGGTCTTTCACTTGCACCCACAACACCTGATTTGATTGCTCCTATTTATCTAGAATTGAAATGTTTTGAAATAAGTAGGAAATATTTAATGTTTATTAGTGTTGAACGATTTTCAATTTCACATAGCTTCAATCACCAATGGACATATTAGAGGTCTAAATCATGAGATATGGCCTTGATACGTTGGAATTCTTCCCAAGGTGTTAGTTTATTTCCTGTCATTTGAACTCATTTCTATTTGATTGTTTCTTTTATTGCATTTAAGTTTGGATCCACTATAGGAAACAATCATTGAAGGACATTAAACTTAAGTAAGCTACTCATGATTAATAACATGAACATCACATCGAGTGCATGAAAGACTTTGATCTAAGCCTTTATATAACTAAGTTATTCCTACATCCCAATGTTAATTTCCTGCAGTGTGGGTTTGAAGATTGTTCTGTCATATTTAGATTAGGTTATCCTATGCTATGATCCTGCATTTCTTGTTTCTGCACCTCGAATATTATGATCCCAACTTGATAATTTAATTTTGGGAGTTAATAGTGCATATATTTATTCGAACAATGCACTATGTTCATTAATGAACGTCTCATACAATTATTTCTATGCCATTTCTAGAAAGTGTTTAATGTGGTGTTCATGGTCTCTAGAGACCCTTCTCAACTTCAGAACATGTTTTTTGTTGTAATAAGGTCTAGTTTTCTCATGATACAAATTGTGTACTAGTACCTTAACGACTCCAGTTAACTTCATGTTAGAATGAGGTAACTTACTAGTAAAGGCCCAAAAATATGTTTGGCTACCTATGTCTACTCTATCTCATCTAATAGAATAATTTTGAAGGGTTTTGATATTGAATTTCAGGATATCATAGGTTTGCTTGAAAAAATAATGTTCTCTTTTGATCTTTTTAGCAATTGATTGTGACAAGATATATCGAGGTGCATTATTTTTTTTGGAAAAAGTTTTCTTACCAATTTTTCGGAAATAATCCACAACAATTTTAACAAATGGATGAAAAAAAGTTCATCTCTCTCTCTCTCTCTCTCTCTCTCTCTCTCTCTCTCTCTCTCTCTCTCTCTCTCTCTCTTTCTCTCCCAACCCTCTCTCTCACC